>JAJMKA010000005.1:0-25946 GCA_030563805.1 Ruyongia namnaoensis
AAATAAAATAATAAAAATAGTTAAGTAATAGTTTAAAATAAAATAAAATCAAATAAATTTGTAGTTTTAATAATCAAATTAACATAATATAAAGTTACATTAATTCAATAAATAGAAAAAATTTATCAAATATTCCATTCTTTTCATAATCAGTTTTAATAAATCCAGTCTCCATCTGATTCTCTTAATTGAACATCAAGATGTTATCCTATAGTCTTAAAACCTATAGATCTATATAAATATAGATCAGTCTTAATTAAAAACCATTTTGAATATTCTAAGAGTTTCATAAAATTCTTAGTAAGTGATTACGTAATCATCACCTTCTTAGGATTTTCAACTAAAACTTTTTTCGTCCATAATCGTGGCTTCACTAGCTCAGTCGGTAGAGCGTCAGTCTCATAATCTGAAGGTCGACAGTTCGAACCTGCCGTGGAGCACTTTTTTTATTTTTTTGAATCTTGTTTAGAGAATTCACTATTTTTTTTTCTTAAATCCTACTATTTTATAATTATATGAAACTACACACTCATATCATTCTTTTAAAATCTTTTAAACCTGTTTTTCTTTCAATTTTGATTGTTTTTATTTAAAAAAAAAAGTTCAGCGTCTAATTTCAAATTACACAAAAACAAAAAAAAAAAAAACTTTTATAAACTTTTCTTACACAAAAACAATTGAGAATATGGTTTGGTTACTCTGTTCTATTCCTTGCTTTTGAATTCAAATTAAGGAACCTTCAAATATTTTAAATCTTCTACAAACAACAACTTAAAGATTCATTTGATCAAATCATAAAGAATACTTTCAAATTATTCAACTATGAAATTATATTTAAGATCAATAATACTATTATTATCAGCACTACCATTAATCATTGCAACACCACCTGCTTGTTTCCTTGCATGTCTTCAAAATATTGCAAGATGGTGTCCTAACAATCATGGTGATTTTAGATGTATTTGTGAAAATAGTCCTTCATTAGTTGGTTGTTTAGTTGATATATGTCCTTTTGGTGCTTTCTTTAGTGCAAGAGATCATTTTTGGGGAACTTGTTTAGAAAGATTGGACTCAAGAAACCCAGAAGAAGGTGAAGAAGGTGATGATCTTAATGAAGATTATCCATTACCTGAAGATGATTTAGATGATGAAATTGAAAAACCTGAAGAACCTGAACCAGTTAAGGAACCTGAAGAACCTGAAAATAAAGAGCCAGTTAAGGAACCTGAAGAAGAACCTGAGCAACCAATAAAAGAACCTGAAGATGAAAATGAACCAGTCAAAGATCCTGAAGAAGATGGAGATAAACCAGTCAAGGAACCTGAAGAAGATGAAAAAGAATCAAATAATGATGATCAACTTGAAACTCCAGATAAACCAGACTATAAAACCCCAGATGATAAATATAAAGATAAAGATAAAGATGAAGAATATGAAGACCATGATGATGAAGAACAAGATTATGAAGATGAAGATGAAGATGAAGATTATGAAAATGATACAGATGATGAAGAGGAAGAGGAAGATGAATACGACCATGACTATGATCATGACCACAAAGATCACAAACATGATTATGATCACGACTACAAACATCATGATGATTATTATGATGAAGATGGTAGTTTCTATGATGACAAAGAAGATTATCATAAACACCATGATGAAAAAGAGTCCAAACATGATGACAAGTATAATGAGAATGAAAATGATTGTGGGTATGATAGTGATGGTCAAAAAATCAATTGTATTTCTAATTCAACTACAAACTCAACTTATAAATTTGAAAACAACTTTATTGATAACACAAAAGAATTGAATGAAGAAGAACTGAAAGTATATGATTTAGATTTTGGTATTGAAATTCAATCAAAAGAAGAGCTTGCTGATGAGCAAGATATTTCTGAAACTAAACAAGAAAATGAAGATGGTTCAGAATCATCATTTGGTAATTCAGCTTTCCTGGTTAAAGTTACCAAACATTATGATCGGCGTGACAAAGAAAGATTATTAAAGAGAGAAGAACCTGCTTATTTAAGAGGTGATTATAGAGATTTGATTTATGAAAATTCACCTGGACTTCATAGACCAACTGTTCAAGAATTACAAGCTCTAATAAAGGAACTGGAAGGGAAAACTGATATCAACACACATTATAAAGGCTCTTCAAATAAATTTGATGCACATCCTCACATTGATGGGTCATTGTATGATGGTAAAAATATAGATTATGAAGAAGACAATGAAGATGATGAAAATTATAGTCAAGAACAAACTTCTCAAGAAGAAAAGGAAGAAGAAGAGTACGAGTATGAATTTGAGGAAATTGAAGATGAAAGTGTCGAAGAAGAAGAAGAAGATGCAACAACTGAAAATAATGAAGATGAAGATGAAGATGAAGATGAAGATGAAGAATACTATGATACGGAAATTATTGAAGATTCTGAAGAGGATGAAGATGATGATGATGATGAATATTATAATAGAAATAAGGGAAAACTTGTTGGACAAGTATCAATCAGTGCCCAAGATATAACTAATATTGAGCAATCTCAAGAGCAGAGAATTGAGTCTCATCAACCTCCAAAAGAACAAAAAATTGAACATCATCAACCATCAACAGAAAAAAAGGTAGATCTGGAATTTCTTAAAGATCCTGGGTTTAGATCATTTTCAATAAAGCAACAAGTTCATAGCCCTTTTTCATATAAAGGACATAGGTTATCTAATAAAAAACCATTCAGATCATTTAGAGAATACATATTAGATGGTGAAAAAACACCCAAAGTTATTAGTCAAGCAAATAAAGAGGATTATACAGATGCACATATTCAAAAAGTTTCTAAAAATGCACCACCTACAGATGTTGATAGGTTTGTTAATGGAGGTGATGAAACTTTAGCCCATGATTTGATAGTGGGTGTTCCTAAGAAGATATCCAGACAAATAAAAAGATTGCCATTAAATGCAGCTAAAGCAATTAAAAAAGTAGAAGGAATAATATATTAAATATAGTAGTAATTTACTGAATCTCAAATTAATAATATCTTTTTTTTCATTAAACTATAATCTATTTGTATTTATACAGTATGCTTTCGGATTTAATTATTTTCGGAAATAAAGAATTTCTATTATGAAACTTAAATTTGCCACAAAAAGATCAATTTTAATAGTTATTTTGTAATAATGATACTTAAATGGTTATAAAAATACCAAATAATATACCTATGTATAAACCAGCTCATTTTAGAGAATTTTGGAATTTTAGAAGCCAATTTAACAAAAGTTGAAATTCCACAGTACCTATCACTACTTACCTCAAAATGGCCAAAAAAATCAAAATTTTATCCTACAGCTCTGAAATTGTCAGGAAAGAAAGAGAAGATTGAATTATGATATATAAGGTATTTTTATTAGAGTATCATAATATAATTTTGAAAGTTACAATAGTATTTAATATATTCTTTATCTTGAAAACCTCGGATTTCAAAAATGGTCGGATTTCATTTTTTTTTATACAAAATTTTTTTTAGCTCATCTCATCTTAATAAAAACTCTTACTGTTACTTTAATACAAACATAAACTAAAGAACATTTCAATATGTCTCGTATTATTGTTAAGAATCTTCCAAAGTACTATACTGAGGACAAACTAAGAGATCACTTCAGTAAGAAGGGTGAAATTACTGATGTTAAGCTACGAAAAGATAGACATGGTGAATCTAGAAGATTTGCTTTTCTAGGTTACAAGAATGTTGAAGATGCTGAAGAAGCTGTTAGATTCTTTAATAGATCTTATATTGATACTGCTAAGATTGAAGTTGAATTAGCTAAGAGTTTTGCTGATCCAACTGCTCCAAAATCTTTCAAAGAAAAAAAGAGAGAAGCTTTAGCAAGAATTAGACAACGTGAAGAAAGAGAAAAGGAAAGAGAAGAACAAGAAAGGGAAAGAAAGAGACAAAGAAGAGAAAAACCAAAGAGTAAAATTGATGAAGAAATTGAAAATAATCCAAAATTAAAAGAATTTGTTGAAAGTATGAAACCTGCTAGTCAAGCTAAGTCTTGGTCAAATGATGTTGTTATTAATGAATCTGGTGCTCCTTCAAACTCTTTATTAGAACAAGCATTGTCCTTAAAAGATGGTAAAAGTGTCAATTCTACAAATGAAGAAGAGCAAGGCTCAAATAAATTCGATGAAATCTTTAAGATTCAAGAAAATGAAAGTGATGATGAATATGACAATAACAATAATGACAACAACAGTGAAGAAGAACAAGAGGAAGAAGAAGAGCAAATGATGAGTTTAAATGACTTCAAGAAAGATGATGAAAAGGAAGAAGAAGAATCAACAGTTGCTAAAGATGAAACTGTTTCAGATTTAGATTGGTTAAAGATGAGAAGAATTAGAATTAAAGAAAATAATAATTCAGAAGATAAAGAAGTTGAAGAAGGAAAAGACAATGAAGAAAACAAAGAAAATGCCACTAAAGAAAAGAAACCTGAACCTGTTGTTGTTAAAAAATCTGAAGAAGAATTAGCTATTGAAAAAATAACGGAAACTGGTCGTTTATTCTTAAGAAATATTTTATATACAGCAAAAGAAGAAGATTTCACAAAATTATTTGAACCATTTGGTCCTTTAGAAGAAGTTCATATTGCTACTGATACAAGAAATGGTAATTCTAAAGGTTTTGCATATATAAAATTTCAAAATCCAGAAGATGCTGTTAATGCCTTTATTGAATTAGATAAACAAATTTTCCAAGGTAGATTATTACATATTTTACCAGCTGATTCAAAGAAAGATCATAGATTAGATGAATTTGATTTAAAAAATTTACCATTAAAGAAACAAAGAGAATTAAAGAAAAAAGCTGATGCTTCAAAATCTCAATTCAGTTGGAATTCTTTATTTTTAAATAATGATGCTGTTATGGAATCTATTTCAAAGGAATTAGGTATTGAAAAGAGAGATTTGTTAGACCCAGAAAATTCAAATTCAATGGTTAAACAAGCTTTAGCTGAAGCTCATGTTATTGGTGATATAAGAAAATTCTTTGAAAATAAAGGTATTGATTTAACTAAATTTGAGAATAAGACAAGAGATGATTCAATTATATTAATTAAGAATTTACCATTTGATACAAAAGAATCTGAAATTTTAGAATTATTTCAACCATTTGGTGAAATTAAGAGATTTATAATACCACCTTCTGGTACTATTGCTATCATTCAATTTAGAGATATAACAAGTGGTAGATCTGCATTTACAAAATTATCATATAGAAGATTTAAAAAATCTATTCTTTACTTGGAAAAGGGACCAAAAGATTTATTCAGTAGAGAACCAAGTCAAGATGAAACAATTAATAACAAAAAATCTGATGAACAAGAAACTGAAGATGTCAAAGAAGTCAAGGCAACTATGGAAGATATTCATGAAAATGAAGCTAAACAAGAAGAAGTTGAAACATTTGAAGGTGCTACTGTTTCTGTATTTGTTAAGAATTTGAATTTCTCTACTACAAATGCTAAATTAACTGAATTATTCAATAGCTTAAATGGTTTCTTGAAATGTAATATAAGTACAAAGCCTGATCCAAAAGATTCAAAGAAGAAATTAAGTATGGGTTTTGGTTTTGTTGAATTTAAGACAAGAGAAGATGCTGAAACATGTATCAAGGTAGTAAATGATACTGTTTTAGATGGTCATAAATTACAATTAAAATTATCAACACGTCAAAATGTCATTACTGGTGGTTCATCATCTAAGAAATCTGTTGGTAGTACAAAGATCATTGTTAAGAATTTACCATTCGAAGCTACAAGAAAAGAATTATTCGATTTATTCAATTCTTTTGGTCAATTAAAATCTGTTAGAGTTCCAAAGAAATTTGATAAATCTACAAGAGGTTTTGGTTTCGTTGAATTCTTGACCTTAGGTGATGCTAAGAATGCCATTGATCAATTACAAGGTGTCCATTTATTAGGTAGAAGATTAATTATTCAATATGCAAATGAAGCTTCTAAGGATACCGAAAAAGAAATTGAAAAGTTGACACAAAAAGTCAAAAAACAAGTTAATGTCACAAAATTAGGTAGTTTGAGGTTATCAGGTAAGAGAAAATTAGATCTTGATGATGATGAAGATCAAGATGGTTTAAATCAAGAATAAGTTCATTTATTTAAGTATACATACATTCATTAATTCATAATCATTCATAGTACATAATCTAACACGTTAAATTTTTTGTAGTAGATTTATTTATAAACGTTCGTTTTTAATTAAAGAACCTTGTTCATACAAATTTTTAATCAATTCATTGAATCTCTTTTTAACAACATTTCTTTTTAATTTCAAGGTAGGAGTTAATGAATCATTTTCTATTGATAAGAAATTGTCTAAAAAGAAATGAACATTGTGTAGTTTCTCAAAACCTTGTAATAATAACTCATTGTTTGATTTAGAGTTTAAATTCTTATTGATAGTTGACAATAGCACTTTCTTAATTTTTGGTGAATTAATTAATTTCTCAATAAAATTTAAATCATTATTATCTAAAGAATGATTTAATAAATGTTGAAAGAATTCTTCATTTTTATAACCACTTTTCATTATTTCTAACATAAAACTTTTCAATAAATCTTTATTTATAGTTGCAATTCCAATTAAATAATTTTCTGTTGATTCACCATGGATATATAGTTGAGATAATAAAAGATTTGAATTCGAAATATAAATGTTTTCAATCTTTTCAGGAGAAATATATTCACCTTGACTCAATTTAAAGAAATTCTTTAGTCTATCAATGATAATAATACTACCTTCTTTATTTACTAAAACAATATCACCAGTTCTGAACCATCCATTTTCATCAAAGGATTCTGATGTTGCTTCTTTATTTTTAAAGTATTCTTTTAAAATTTGTGAACCTTTGAGTAATAATTCACCTCTTGGATAAGGTTTATCATCAATTGAATAACCCATTTCTGGAATTGATCTAACTTTGAAACTTGTAGTTATTGAAGGAGGACCTGAGTTTAAATCTAGAGTCTTTATATCATTGAAAGGATTACCAAAAGAGCAACCTGCAAAAGATTCAGTCATACCATAAGCATTCATCATTCCAAGACCTAATCTTTCTCTTAAAAGTTTAAGACTATTTAAAGATAAAGGTGCTGAACCATTAATACAATAAACTAAATTTTGAAAACCAAGATTTGTTTTTAAATCATTGATATTTGATTTTGGATGATCATTAATAAATGTTTCAATTTTTAACAATAATTTATTAAAGAATCTTGGAACATTTGCTAGATAATGTGGTTTAATCAATAACAAATCATCAAATATTTGTTCAGGATTTGAAGGATTTGAAAGAAAAGAATGTTTAAAACCTGAAAATATTGAACCATTAGTTAATTGTCTTTCATAAATATGAGCAAGTGGTAAAGAACAAATAGATTTAATTTGTTGACCTTCAATTTGATTTCCTTTATATTTAACAAGTTTATAATTATTTTTGAATAAAGGATACTTAATATAAAGATAGAAAGAACTGATACCAGCAACAGCAATTGAATGATAAATAGTTACACCTTTTGGATTACCAGTTGTACCAGATGTAAATGAAATTGTATAAACTGAATCAGGAGTTGGTAAACCATAATTATCTGGTAAAGGACTTGTTGAACCAATGAATTCTAATTGATTAAGATCCAATAAAGTTAAACCAGCATTTTTACATTTTTCAATAGTTTTTGTGTCATTTGAAGTTAATTGATCAATTGAAACTAAAAATAATAAATCAGGAATTGCTTTTGTGTCCCTTAATTTTAAAACTTTATCAATATTTGATTTTGAAAGAAATAGAATTGGAGAGTTTGTAAATTCTAGAATAAATTTAGAAGAATTCATACCAAGTGTATCATAAAGACTTGTATTTGGTAAAGAAATATGTGAAGTTGCAAGATCAACCAAAACCCATTCCATACAATTTTTGGAGAATATAGATACCACAAAATTATGAGTATTTTGTTGTTTAAAATTTTCTTTTTGTGTAATTGAATTTTGATTTATTTCATTATACTTTTCATATTTCTTTAAATAAGTTGGATGAGCTGTAACTAAACTAATTATACCAGAACCAATGTTCTTCTTTCTTTCATTAACATCTTTATAAGTTAAATACTTATAATCATTCTGGCTATATCTATACCCTAAACAATCTTGATTTTTGAAATAGTGAAGAGCAAATTCAAATAAAGATTTAAGTGTTGTTAATTTTGGATGAAGAGTTGAGATTGGTTCTTCATTAGAAGCTAAAGAGGAATTTGTATAGTGTATAGAACCATCATTATCTCTAATTTTATTAGCTGAGTAAGAGTACTTTGATAGAATTGAATCAGTTAACGAATCAAGTTCAGAGCAAATAGAATCCATAGTTGTAGTTTGTGTTGAAGCAGATTGAAAACATTATTCAACTGACAGGAATTCAACTCCTTTTTATACTAAAACATATCAATTGAAATTCAACATCATTCAATTTAAAGAGGTGTTTTCTTTTAAAATTTTAAAGTGGAGTAAAGATTGGTTTAGGGCTCTTAGGGCTTCTTTAATTTCACGTGATTCAATCATGTGATTTGTTAGGGCTTGTTAGGGCTTTTTTGTTAATTTAAGAAAAACGCGATCTCAATAAATTTAATTGCAATTAACGTATTAAAAGAAGGCAAAAAGATTGATGACTACTAATGAACTATAACCATCCATATACCCCATATGGTATTCAAAAACAATTCATGGATAATCTTTATGATGGGTTACAGAAAAACAAAAAAGTTATTATTATGGAGAGTCCAACTGGTACTGGTAAGACTCTATCTTTAATTTGTTCAACTGTAACTTGGTTAAGACTACACAATGATGTTGCTGATATGTCTACTGAGCAACATTCTAAAGAAGAAGAAAAATTAGATGATGATAGTGATGACGATGATGAACCTGATTGGGTGAAACAGACTTACTCAAAAATGGTCAAATCAACTAAAAACCATCATTTAATAGATTATGAAGAACATCTACATAAATTATCAAAAGATCCTAATGTTCAAAAGATATTGAATTTAGATAATGAAAATAACAAAAGAAATAACATCAGAAAGAGACAAAGGAAACATATAGATGTTCAATTAGACAATGATGATGAATTTTTACCTGTCGATTATACATCAGATTCTGATGCCACAAAAACAAAATCAAATTCTTTAAAAGATCAAAATGATCAATTAAATAATCAAATTGATTCTTTATTATCAAATCTGAAGCATAATGGTCGTGATAATAATGATAATGATTTAGCCAAAAAATATAGAATCTTTTTCACATCAAGAACTCATTCTCAATTAACTCAATTTTCTGATCAATTAAGATTACCAAAATTTCCATCATCAATACCTGATATAGAAGATGAATATTTAAAAGTTTTATCCTTAGGTTCCAAAAAGCAATTATGTATTAATCCAGATCTTGAAAGAATTAATGATATTAATGTCTTAAATGACTCATGTAATAAATTACTTCAAAATAAGAGTTGTTCTTTTTTCAATAATATTAATAGTGGTGATAATAATAACAATTTCAATAGATTTAAAGATATTAATTATTTAAATGTCAATTCCATCAATAGTATGAATGAAATTGGTAAAGATTTAAAGATTTGTCCATATTTTGCATCAAGAAAATTAGTTAATACTTCAGAAATTATTACTTTAACTTATCAATCATTATTCTTAAATCATGATTTAAATTTTAAAGATTCAATTATTATTATTGATGAAGCTCATAATTTATTAAATTCAATTCAAAGTTTAAATTCAATTAATTTAAATATAGAGGATTTTAAAATTTGTAATGTTCAATTATTAAACTATTTAAATAAATTTAAAAAGAGATTAAATGGTATTAATAGAATTAATCTATTAAAATTAATTAAATTTTTAAAATATTTAATACAATATTTTGAAAAATTAAACTTTGATTCAAATGAAAATAAAGATAAAATTATATTTGGTAAAGAATTTGATTTAAATTATAATTTATTTAATGAAAATTCAAGTAATAATTTAGATTTATTAAATATTCATAAATTAAATGATTATATTATGAAATCTAAAATTGCTTATAAAATTCAATCATATATTGATGCAACAAAAATACAAGATAAT
The DNA here is from genome assembly GCA_030563805.1 of Ruyongia namnaoensis. Taxonomy (NCBI): domain Eukaryota; kingdom Fungi; phylum Ascomycota; class Saccharomycetes; order Phaffomycetales; family Wickerhamomycetaceae; genus Ruyongia; species Ruyongia namnaoensis. Next base: position 10,225 of record JAJMKA010000005.1, read on the forward strand.
ATTACATCATCAACAACAGCTTCAAGACCTCTTTTATTTAAAATTGTTGAATTTTTAAAAGTTTTATCATCACCATCATCAGAAGGTAAATTCTATTTTGATCAAAAAATTAATCCAACTACAAATAAGAATGAAATTTCAATTAATTATATTTTACTTGATCCATCTCAATATTTTAAACCAATCTTAGATCAATGTAAATGTTTGATTTTAGCAGGTGGTACAATGGAACCAATGGATCAATTTAAAAATTATTTATTCCCACAATTACCTGAAGATTCAATTTTAAAGTTCTCTTGTGATCATATTATAAATGATGATAATTTAAATGTTTTAATCCTTGATAAAAGTATACCAGATAATAATATTGAAAGACCAATAGATTTTGAATTTAACTATGAAACAAGAAACAATTCAAAATTAATAATTGAATTAGGGAAAACTTTGATAAAATTAATTTCAAATATTCCTTATGGTGTTGTTATATTTGTTTCAAGTTATAATTATCTTAATAAATTGATTGATATTTGGAAGAAATTTGGTATTTATGATCAATTAAACAAAATTAAGAAAGTTTTCCATGAACAACTTGATGATAGTAATAGTAGAACTGATGTATTTGATGATTATAGTAATGAGATTTTGAATAATAACAATGGTTCAATTCTTCTATCAGTCATTGGTGGTAAGTTATCAGAAGGTATTAATTTTCAAGATAATTTATCAAGAGCTATTTTCTTAATTGGTTTACCATATCCAAATATCAAATCTGGTGAATTAATCATTAAAAAGAATTATCTCTTTGATAAATATTTAAAGGAAAGCAACAATGATATAAGATTTGCAAATCAAAAGATCAAAAACTTTTATCAAGATATTTGTATGATTGCAGTTAATCAAAGTATTGGTAGATCTATTAGACATATAAATGATTATTCAATGATTTTTTTAGTTGATAAAAGATTTAATGATAATGATATAAAATCAAAATTATCTAATTGGATTAAATCAAGAATAATAGAAGACAAGAAAGTTAACATGGTTCAATTGACCAAAGATTTCTTTAAAAGGAAACAACAACAGCATAAACATTAATGACCCCTCGCATAATTTTATTTATTTTATTTTATTTTATTTTATTTATTTTCCAATCATTTTTAATAGTAATTCATATTTACTTTCAGCAATACTTTTACTTGTAAATGAATCTTTAGTTATAGTTTTAAACCCTTGTAAAGTTTCACTATCTTTATAAAGTGTCATATAGATTAATTCATCTTGATTTTCCATAGTATTCATTAATATTTGTTGTTTTCTTTCATTTGGAACATTACCATGAATTGTTGAACTTGAAGGTCTATCAAAGTTAACAGTTGTTGCATTATTTGAAATTGCAGATGCAAATGTGAATCCTGGGAATGATAAAGCTGGATTATTCATCATTGTTGTTGATGTTGTTGATGATGATGATGTATTGAAACCATTTGAAAAGTTTTGGTTTGGAACGAATTGGAAAGGTGTATCTAAAGGCATTTTAATCTTTCTATATTTATTAATCTTTATGTGAAATACTAATGAATAGTGTATTATTGATGAAATACTCTAAGTCGATTTCGTTGTTATTTGTTGTTGTTTCTATTTAAAGATTTGATTAGTATTTTTTTTTGTTTTTCTACACGAATTTTTTTAAAATCATCAAAATTTCAATTCTTTATTTAAAAAGTTTATATTGAAACTGTTAATGATTAGAAGTAATTAGAGATTACAATAATTTAAGAAAAATGAAGACTTTATATATCTAATATAATTACATTACATTATAACAACTCACAAAACAAAAATCATAATATGCCCTTTTTATATATATCTTTTTTACTTTTTTTTAGATTTGTTCTTTATATTTGGTTACAATTTCATCAAATAATGCATTCTTTTCTTTAAAGTCTACCAAGTAACCATGATCTTTATCAACTTTTTCTAATTCTTTTAATTTTTCATCATAGTTATCACCAGTTATACAAGCATATGATATTTCATTAGCTAATAAATCACCAACTTTGAAGTTAGCACCATTGTTGAAGTTCTTTAATTCATTTAATTGTTTAAAGACTTCTTCAGCTTCTGGGAATTGATGTAATTGTAAATTTATAACTAATTGTCCTAATAAAGAGTTAAAAGAGTTTGAATATTGATGTGATAATTCTTCAAAGAAATATAAAGCACCACGTAGTAATTCACCATTAGCAGTTGAATTGTAGTAACCTTCAGCTAAGTTGAAAATGATATTATCTTGAGCATATGATGAAGCCTTTTGAATTTCTTTATTTGCTAATTCTAATTTATTTGTTAATAAATATAATTGAACCAATATTAATACACATTCTAATGAATCTTCATGATGTTTAGCTAAAGAAATAGCTTCATCATATTTCTTTAAGTTTCCAAGGTAAAAACTACCCAAGATTTGAACAATTGGGTTAGTGTTATTCTTTGAGATTAAATCATCAAATTCTTTAATTTCTTTAGTTTTACCATTTTTAAAGTATTGAATGTAATTTTTATAAGCTTTATCATCAACTGAACCAGATGTTAATTCTGATTCAACAACATCGTATTTACCTAAATGTATTAATGATCTATATTTATAGTCTTTAGCAGTCTTTAATATGTTTTCATCATGGTTGTAATCTTGTAATGAGATTTCTGAAACTACATCATATTGACCTGTAAAGAATTGTTGACGTAATGTGAAAAGTTCTAAAGAAGGGAGAAGTTAGTATATATAACTGACATGCAGAAGCTAATTGTGACAATACATACCATCTGAATCCATCTTGAATTATATTTTTGATTTGTTAATTTAATGATTTGTTAATTGATTGATTTGTGTTTACGTGGAAATTCCTCATTTTTTTGGGTTTCAACAAAAGTTAACGAGCGAATCACGTGATTTTGTTACCCAGATTCCACTTTATTTCTGTTAAACTGTGATTATTATTGGTAGAATTGAGATTTAAAGTAGTTGAGTACAATTTCAACTATTATTATAAATGATATATCCAATTATATCTCAATAAATTTACAATTCAACCATAAATAATTTCAAAATTAAGAGAAATCATTTTAATTTATCACGTGACTCATTTTTTTTTGTTTACATTTTTTTATTTTTTTCTTTCAAAAAGTAGAAATCAAAATTCTTACTTTTTATTTAGTTTAAATTGAATATAAAATCTGCATCAGTTGATTCATAATGGTTCAAGACTCTTTAACTACTGGATCTTCTTCAATCCTACTGGGAAAGAATCTTTTGAAAGATCTTTTGGAGACCTCTAAGAACTTACCTTCAGGAGATTCTGATCTTGGTTCAATTCAATTAGGTATAAATGAAATTAGAAAAAGAACTATAAACTTACGTCAAAAGAATAAAGAAACTTTTAAATCCGATGAAAACTTTATAAAAGCTCATTATTTATTAGCTGGTAAAGTTTTATTAGAAGATGTTGAATCAAATTTAAAATTTTTAGAATCAAATAACAAAATTTTAGATCAACAAAGATCACAACAACAACAACATGATTTATCAAACAATGAAAATCAATTAATCACTACTACCAATAATTCAAATCAATTTCAAAAGAATGATCTTGATTCATATCTAAAATCCAAGAAAGATGAAAACATTTTATCTGCAATTGAACAATCTTTAAGTTCTGCTGCTAAAGACTTTGATAATTTTGTTAATCAAAATATTTCTTTAGATTGGAAACAACGTAGAAATGAAATTAGAGAATCTTTTGGTATTTTATTAAATAAATCAATTGATTCAACTGAAAAGAAAGATTTAGGTAATACTATTTCTTCAAAAATTTCTTTCAATTCTTTAAATAAATCATCATCATTATCAAATCAAAAACAAAATAGAGATATTACTTGGGGTAAACCAACTTCAAAATTATCATTAGATGATAAGAACAACAGTTATAACTACAAATCAAAATTAAATGTTAATGAAAACCATATAATTAGAGCTAAATTTGAAAATTATGCTAATATTATTTATATTTTAAATAATTCAAGAGAAGCTTTATTAAAAGAAAATATTACAACTTTAAATAATGATTTTGATTTATCAAATGAATTCTTAAAATCATTCTATAATAATTCATCAGATTCAAAATCAAGACAATTTTATGAAAGTTGGCAAATTATTTCAATTATAGGTAAAGATAAATCAAATATTAATAATACAACTTCATCATCAATTGCATTTAAAAATAAAATTATAAATAATTCTAAAAAATTTTTGGAATCACAATTCTTTGATTATATTGATAATATATTTAAAAATAAAGTTATTGAAAAAGGTATTCCAACAGTTATTAATAAAGTTAAAGGTTTTATTGAATATTCAAAATTAAATTCAAATGGTAATTTATTAATAGTTAATGGTATTCCAATTTGGGCAACAATTTTTTATTTATTAAGATGTGGTCATAAACAAGAAGCTTTAAATCTTGTTTTAGAAAATCAATCTGTATTTAAAAAATTAGAACAATCATTCATTCCATATTTTAAAGCTTATGTTAGTTCACCAATGAATAGATTATCACAAGATTTAACAACAAAAATTCAAAATGAATTTAATCATTCTATTAAAAATTCAATTGATGGTGATCCATATAGATATGCTGTTTATAAAATTTTAGGTAGATGTCAATTATCAAGAAAAACAATTCCAAATAATATTTCTTTAACTATTGAAGATTGGTTATGGATGCATTTAATGTTAATTAGAGAAGATTCACAAGTTGAATATGATCCAATTTATGAAAAATATACTTTATTAGATTTCCAACAAATTATTTTATCATATGGTGAAACTAAATTTGTTAATAATTATTTACAAGTTTTATTATTAACAGGTTTATATGATGAAGCTATTGAATATTCTTTAAAGAATAATGAAATTGATGGTGTTCATTTAACTATTGGTTTAGCATATTATCAATTATTACAACAATCATTAACATCAAATGATAATACTGATGATGTTATTAATAGAAGAGAAATTAAATTTGCAAAGATGTTAAATACATATATTAAGAGTTTTAAATTCTCTGATCCAAAGATTGCTGTTGAATATTTGATTTTAATTTATTTATTCCCTAACAGTTTGAAGACTTGTCATGAAGCATTAAGAGAATTAATTTTAGAAACTAGAGAATTCTCAATCTTATTAGGTAAGATTAATATTAATAATGGTATCAGAATTCCAGGTAAGATTGAAAATAGAAAATCATTAATTGGTTTAAATAATGATAATGATTTCTTAGATAAAATTACACAACAAGCTGCTATTATTGCTGATAAAGAAGGTAGAATTTATGATGGATTATTATTATATCAATTATCTGAAGAATATGAAATTGTTATCACCATTATTAATAGATTATTAGGTGAATATTTAAGTAATACTGAATTAGATGATCAACAAATATCATTATTAACAGAAGATGAAAACAATGAAAATAATGAATCAAATCCAATTATAATTGCAAAGAAATTCTTAAAGATTTATTCAATGGAAATTTCATCAAAGAATAAAGAAATATGTAATCAATTATTAAAGATTTCATTAATTAGAAATCTATTCTTAAATCAAGATTGGGAAAATTGTTTGAAAGAAATTGAGAATTTAGATTTAATTCCAATCAAATTATCAACAAATTCATCATCATTAGTATCTTCATCTTCATCAATTTCTCAAAATAATTTAAGAATTAAAGCTGAAGAATTATCATTCTTAAATGAAAACTTATTAAGAAATATTCCAAATCTTTTAATTATAACAATGACATGTATTGCACAAATCAATGAACAATTAAAACAACATGATTCATACACTACTGGAAATGATGGTGATAATAATTTGAATTCAACTTCAATTAAAGAAGAAAAGAATAAACAATTGAAGATGATTGCTAAAAATTGTATTGTTTTTGCAGGTATGGTTCAATATAAGATGCCAAGAGAGACTTTTAGTTTATTAATTAATTTAGAATCATTATTATAAAAATATGTTTTCTAATTTTCTACATTAGTCTTGTTTTGTTTATAGATAAATCATAATTCATTTCATAAAAATATTCAAACGTAAAACGATGTAAAATCACTAAAAGTTCTAGAAAAAATTTGAAGTTACACAAAGACAGACCAATCAATTTGTAAAAGCAGTGTGTACACAAAAACGAATTCCATTTATAAGAACTTAAAATTGATTCCATTTATAAGAACTTAAAATTGTTTTTGTGTAATAGGCATTATTCATTATATCTTTATTGTTTTGTAATTTTGTTTTTAAAATTAGTTATCCACAACCACAAAAAGATCATATTTTATCACCGTGGTTATGATTATCTCCTTTACCATGATCATGGTTACAAGCACCTTTCTTATGATAGTGAGGTTGAACTTCATATGAATTTGGACTTGGTAATTGTTTTTTCTTCTTACCTCCATTTTTTACTTTTCTCTTTCTTTCACCGTTAGCTTTATTCTTTTCATCATCAGTATCAGTATCAGTATCTGTATCACTTTCAGAGCTTGAAGAACTTGGTTCGGAGCAACAAATTTCATTTCCATCTTCATCAAATTCAGTTTGTGGATGAAATATACAACATACTAGGTATAAAATTTTGTTAGTAATCTGAAATCTGAACCACAAAAACATCTAAATTAAAATTCCAAGTTTTATAATTTGTAGATGAAATTTCCAAAAATTATTAATACATACTCTTTGATTTCTTTTTATCCATAAATTCATTATCAATAGTACCTTCTTGCCATCTTACTCTTGGTCTATGGTTCTTTTGATCTTCTTCATCACTCTTTAAATTTGAATCATCACCTCTTAGACGTAGAGTTTGTCCTTCTTTGAGATCTTTGATGTTCTCTATCACCTGTGTACGAGATGAAGAACCTGTGCCCTGTGTATTATTATTATTGGTCATTGTGTTATATCTATAATCTGTATCGTAACCATTAATTTATAAGTGATTTCTATTATTCTTTAAATTCTATTTTATTCCATTTTTTGAATTCCGGTAAAATTCACGTGATTTTAAAGTCGGAATTTATTTCCAATTTTTTTTTTTTTATTTTATTTTTGTGGTAGTTTTTAATTTAATTCAACTTTACAAATTTTTAATTTTAGTTTTGAATACTCTTATTTCTATTTCATATTCTTTTTAGTTATTAATTATCTCTTTAGATTAATAGGATTTATCAATTGTTATCACATCTTCTTGGAACAAAGTTTTAGATATTGTTAGATAAGAGAAACTTTCCAGATTACACAAGTTCAAATACATCTTTAGAATTAATTTATACTTGATTTAAATTCTCATTAAATTACTATATCCAATTCCAATTTCATATTCATTATTAAATTTATAAATTTAAATTACACACATATACCAAAAAATGTCTATTGCAACAAATTCTTACAAAGATGCAACATCATTAAATGATTTTGATAAATTTGATTTCAAACATTCAGTTAAGAGATATGATAGACCATCAGGATATTTAATGAGAAAGGCAAGAAGAAATCCAAATGGTTTAAAAGATTTAAAAGATAGTTATACAAGTGGAACTATATACGTTGGTGATTTATCCTTTTATACAACTGAAGAACAAATTTATGAATTATTTAATAAATGTGGTAAAATAAAGAGAATAATTATGGGTTTAGATAGAATACAATTAACACCTTGTGGATTTTGTTTTGTTATTTATGAAAATCCTGATGATGCTATAAATGCTTTTAAATATTTAAACAAAACAAAATTAGAAAATGAAAAAATTAGTATTGATTTAGATCCTGGATTTACTGAAGGTAGACAATTTGGTAGAGGTTCTCAAGGTGGTCAAGCTAAGAATGAAAGACGTTATCAATATAATTATTTTAATCAAAACAATGGAGGTTATGATGGTAGTTATGAAGGTGGTGATAATAATCAATATTCAGGTTTTAATAATCAATCTCAATAATTCTTTTTTTTTATAACTACTATATAATCAATCGTTTAATAATAAAAACCAAAAGCCAAAATGATTTAATGAACTACAATTGTAGAGTTTATTTAGTAATAGTAATAAAGGGAATATATAATAAGTTAGACGAAATAAATGAATTGTTTTAATTTTATAAAAGACACAAAAAACAATAATTGAAAATAGAATAAGAAAGTAACAGAACACAGAAACAGAATTAAACTTTAAACTTTAAACTTAAATAATGAAAAAACACAAAAACAAAATAATAATGTAGTAAAAGAATATTATGATTGATGGTTAAATAATTGTGAAAAGAAAATAAATAAGAATTGAATTGTGAATATTATTTTAAATCATAATCTATCTATTAATCTCTTCTTTTTAATTGGTTGACCATTATTACCACTTAAATTATGAAATATTCTTCTTCTTCTTTTATTTATAAACCAATTACTTAATTGAACATTACTTAAACCAGTCTTTTCTAATAAAATTTTCTTTTCAGTATGATTTGGATAAGGATTATCTAAATTAGCTAAGATCCATTCATTTAATATATCAATTGTCTTTCTTGGTAAATTAGTTCTCTTTTTATCATTTGGATTAGATGAAGAAGTTGGAGAAGTTGGAGAAGATGAAGATGATGAAACTGAAGATTGTGAATCCATAGAGTCCATGCTTATAATACTTGAAGCTCTTGAAGAAGAAGTTGAAGAAGATCTTGATGATTTTGTTGATCTTCTTGCAGTTATACTTGATGCAGATGGAATAGTTGTGGTTACAGGAGCAACAGTTGGATTTGGAGTAGCAATTGTTGATGGAGATGAAGTAGATCTTGAGAATTTTGGTAGTATTTGTTGTTGATGTCTGTCAAATTTTTGTTTCTTTTGAATATGTTGATCATCTTCAGTATAGTTATAATTGTTGTTACTGTTGTTGGTATTGTTACTATATTGATATTGATATTGATTTTGATGTGTTTGACTAATTTGTACAACTTGAGCAGCAGCATTATTTAATTCATCTTGAGAATCTAAATTTGACATTGAAGCACTTCTTGAATCTAAATAATTAATATTATTTGAAGTTTCAGCATATGATGTTGAATAAGATCTTTGAGAAATTTCTAATAATAATTGAGAATCACTTAATTGTTTTTGACTTTGATAACTTTCAATATTTTCTAATAATTTGTTTATTGAAGGTAATGAAATTCTTGTTGTATGATTAATGGTTGTTGTAGATGAAGATGGTGTAGAGGAAGGATTTGGAGTTGATTGATTTGAATTTGGAGTTGTTGATTTGTTTATGATTATGGACATTTTTTTTTAATTTTAATATAAAGAGAAACTTTTTAGATTTGGAGAAACTTTTTTTTAATTTAAATTTAAGATATGATATTTAAATTTAATAAGAGAATATTTAGAATATTATTTAAAAGATGCAAAAATATAGATGAATAGATTTGATGATTTTTTTGTTGAATTCAATATAAAACTTTTTCAAAAAGATTTTAAAATTGAGTAAAAAGAATGAATAAATGTGGAAGAAAGAAAGAAAGAAATAAAGAAAGACTTTTGGAGTTTATAGATTTTATGAAATCAATTCTTAAATCTTAACAACAATCTTTTTAAAATGAAATGAAATGATGATATAGATGATGATGAAGAAATAGATTTTTTAAATAAAAAAAGGGGGAAAAAGTTTATATATAAATTTTTAATAAAAATTCAACAAAAAAATTATTTCAAAAAAGATTTTAAATAAAAACTGACACAAATAAAGTGACAAATATCGGAGGAGTCAATTGGTCAAATTTTAAAGTAAATGGAAACAAAAAGGGAAAGCGACAAAAATTTTTCAGATTTCTTTTTTGGAGGGGGATTAATCAATTAATTACATTTTTGAATTGAATTTTTAGGTAAAATTAATGGGAAAAAGTTAGAATAAATTATATAGTTATAAAGCTAAGAATATAAAGATTATAATACTCGAAATTTATTTAAAATTAATAGATTTTTAACTATTTAAAATTGATTTGTCTCTTTAATTTTTTTGTAAATTTTTTTTTTTCATTTTTTTTCAAAAATTTCCCAAATCCCATTTTTTGAGATTTTGATTACTTTTTTTCTTTATCTTATTTGCTGAATTTTGTTGTTAAGTTTTGTGTCGAATTTAATTGAATTGAAGTGGATGTTTTATGGAGTTTACTTGTTTTTTAGTTTTCTTTTAAATTTCATGGGTATTAAATATATATGAAACCATGTTAGAGAGTACTTCTTCTAATCTACAAGTGTTGAAATTGAAATAATTGCTTAATTTAATTGAAAACCCATGATATGAATTAACTAGTATTAACATATATTTTAACTTTTACAAAAAGCTCTATTCTGATTGGTTGAAAATTTCCTAAACTTGAAAATTTCTAAAACACCAAAAAACCAAAAAACCAGAAAAATTGAATGGAAGATTTCGTTATTTCGTTATCAAAAAATTTAAGACAACTTCAAAACTTCAAAAACCAAAAACTGAGAATTTGTGTCAATTTTTTGGACAAAATTAAAATATTGAAGAAGTTTTTCAAATTTTTTCGACGTTGAACAATTTAATTTTTTTAATTTTAATTTGAACAAATAAATTTTAAATGTAAAAAATGAATTGACAGTTGACACAAAAACTAATTGGAATTTAAATTAATGTTAATTATCTTTATGAAGTTCATTACTACATTACACAAGCTATAGAGTATAACTATAGAGTATAGAGCTATAACTAAATAACACTCGGTAACAAAAAAACAATAATTAATTCAGATTCAGATCTACATAATGAATTATAATCTATTCTACATAAAAATAACAATTGATGGTGAGAAAGTTATCGTAGTTAAAGATCAAAAAATTGAATTGAATTTTATCTCCATTAATTGTCCTTAAAGCTATTTGTCCCAATTATTTGTCAACTGTTAAAATATTTAAGCGTGTCAGTTTTTTCAAGATTAAAATTTAAAATTGTGCCATAATTTTTGTGTCTTTTTTAATTTATAATAGGCTATCTGTATTATAGCGAAATAGGGGGAGTCATGTTGATGTTGAAGCTGGTGTTGTTGATGTGTTAGTGTGTTGGTGTTGGGAAGAGGGAAGAGATGAAGAGCGTTACCATATATAATACTGATAGTAGTTGAATTACAGTAATAGTGTTGTCACTTGATCTCAAAAATATGTCAAAACAGTCAAAAATTGCCAGCCATACTAAAAGAAAATGACACAAATTGGGAAAACGTTTCCCATAGTAAATTTTTTCATTTAACCTGAGTGTCGACCTTTATGTTCATATTTGTTTTAATTTATAGTACAGTTAAATTATAGTTTATAGTTTATAGTGTTATAGTGTTACAGATAGAATACCATCACTCCACAACCAAATCTCCAAAGTTTCAACAATAATTACTTAATTTTTATATTTGATTTGTCACTTTTGTTATTCGTTAATTTTTTTTTCGACACAAAAACTATTGCGACAATAGATTTGATTATTTATTTCAACTGTGATTTTAACTGGAAAAGACCTGTGAAATCAATTGGAAATTGTGTTAATATATCTGAGTATCATCTCATTCAAATCTTTACTTCAACTTCAATTCTTTCAAATCTTTCAACATAAAATTCACACAAATTTAAATTCTTTTTTGTCCGAAAAACGGACCGGTTTTCAAATTAAAATTTAAACGAAAAAAATTTAAACGAAAAAAAAAGGTGTCAAAATTTAAAATTAGTAAAAAATTATGTAATCAGATTATGTAATTTCTTATGTAATTTAATTGTGTCTCGACTATTTAAAATTATGTAATTTATCTTTATTTGTGATCTTCATATCTTTTATTAAATCATTATTTATTACTCACTATTACATATATCTTCTATTGCTTCTGTTGAATTGTTAGTTGTGAAGTTGATTCTAGTATTCTTCTTTATTATGTAATTATACTATCAATCTGTTTATTGAGATTTACCTTAGGTATTTGAACACTCAATTTATTACTTTAATTATGTATTCATACTATAGAATTATAACTACAAAACAAACAAGCATTAAAGTTAAATGATATAATAGCAATCTTATCTTCACTTCAAAATTAAATTAAAGTCTTTACAATTAAAGATAGTATTAAATCTTATCTCTTTAATTACTTCAACTAATTTCTCGTGTAAATTCATGGTCTTTGTGGTCTTTAAGATTTTTTTTGTAATAAATCAATTTTTTTTCTAGTACTCTACTTCATTATTAATTAATTAATTTACCTAGAACTTCAAATACATCTAATAGAGAACTATTAAAACTATGGTGTTATGATCGTCTAACGTCATCTCTTAAGTACTATCAACATTAATCCATAGAACTAGGGTTATACTTTATTACTCACTAATATTTCTAATTTTTGTTTTAGTTTAAGTATATAAGTACAATAACTTTCCCTTAATATCTTCAAACTACAGTTTTATCTAAATCCATTAAAATCCATTATACACATTATAGACTTATCACAAAAAGATGTTCTTTACTTCACCAATTAACAGAAATAGATCAAGATTACATAAAGAATATTCAAATTTATCAAAGAATAAAATTCAAAATATTGAAATTAAATTAACTGATAATTTAAATGAATTCTTTGTAATATTTAAAAAATTTTCAAATCCAAATTGTATTTATAATTTAAGAAATAATGATGAAGATATAATATTAAAAATTATGATTCCATTAAATTATCCAAATGAAGCACCAATTTGTAAATTTATTGGTAAAAATATTCCATTTCATCCTCATATTTATTCAAATGGTCATATTTGTTTAAATATTTTAAATAATTTAAATTGGTCCAAAGATTATAATCTTTATTTATTAATTATTAATATTCAATTCTTTTTAGAATCAAATAATGATAAAAATTTAATAAGACCATTAGATGATTTAAATTATTGTACAAAATTAAATTTTGCAGATATTAAAGGTTCAAAATTTAATTATGATTTTGATATTTAATTGTTTATATGCTTGATATTTAAGTGTTTATTATACGTTTGATATATATATTTACTTCACTACTCTAGTATCATGATTGTAATACATTTACTCTTGCTATATCATCAAGATAGAAGAATTGGCGCTAGAATAATTAAACAACACCTCTTAACACAATTTACTTAATAAAAGATTGAAGACTATAGAAAGTGAATAAAAACAAATTTAAAGAATTCACACAAAACCACAAAACCAACCACATAACAAACCAACTACATCATTAAAGTAAAGAATTGAAAGTAAAGTAATATTACACAAAAACGCCAAAATCACGTGATATAATTTACCCGCCTTAACAAAATTTCCTAATCAAAATCAATCAAAAAAATCACGTGACTTTAAATTTAAAAAAAATCCACCACAGTTTTTTTTTTTTTTTTATCGCAAAAAAGTCAACGAAAGATTTTGAAATCTTTATCTTTCTCTTCTTTCTTTCTAAATTAAACTAGAAGGCAAAAGATGGCTGGTTTATTTGAAGATTTATTGAGTTATATCAATACTCTACAATCTCAATACTACAAAACTCCTTATGATGATTTAGTTGATTTAGGTTTATTAGGTCGTATTAAATTATATGATTGGAGTTTAGAAATTGTTGGTTTAATTATAATTGTTTTCTTATTTATATTTAATTATTTAGGTACAATTAGAAATAGATCTTTAATTAATACTTGGATTAATGGTATTAAACCAACTTTACAAGAAAATTTTTATCAAGTTGGTGTTTCAAAAGATCAATTATTTATTGAAGATAATCCTCAAGTTTTTACAAGTTATTCAACTGGTAGAATTAATATTAAAAATTTAATTATTAATATTAATTTAGCTTCAAGACAAAATATTTTTATGTACGGTTTTGAATTATTATTTTCTCAATTTTTTGAATCAATTTCAAAACCAAATGATTCAATTGAAATTAAAATTAATCCATTTAATGAAAATGGTAATAAATTAAATAAATTTATTTTTGCAATTGTTAATAAAGATTATATGAATTCTTCAAGAAAAGAAAATTATTATTTAAGTTTAACAAAAACAACTGAAAATTCTGATTTATTACCAATTGAATATACTTTTATGACTGAATCAAATGAATTAAATGAAATTTTTACTTCTGATTCTTTAAAATTAAATTTAAAAAATTCTTCAAAAATTTTAAAATATTTATCAATTACTGATTTACCATCAATTAAACCATCAACTGAAGAAGAATTATTAAATCCTTTAAATATACCTCATTTAATTTTAAAATTAAATTTAAAAATTGATAAAGATTCAATTAATTCAACAAATGAAATTTTAAAAGAAGCTTTAAATTTTATTGATATTTTATCAAATTTAAAATTAAAAAATGAAATTATTAAAAAATCTTTATTAACAAGAGAAACTGAATTAAATAAAATTAAAAAGGCAATTAAATTAAGAAATGAAGAAAAATTAAAAGAAGAAAAATTAGAAAAAGAAAGAGAAGCTAAAAAGAATTTATCAAAAAATTTAACTGCTGATGAATTACAAAAAATTGAAATTAAACAAAGAGAAAAGAGGGAAAGAAGAGCTAGAAATAGACAAAAACAAAGAGCTTAATTCTTTTCTTGTTGCATCAAAATTTTTCAATTCTTCTATTTTCTTTAATTTTTCATTTTGCATATAATTAAAAATTTCCAAAAAAGTTATTTCATCCACAAAAAATACAAAATACAAAAAAAAAATTGACGTTAAATATTTAAATAAATAGTTCTATAATTTATTATTTAATTATTCGTATTACTTTAATATCATCAATAGTTTTAAAAATTTCAATTTTACCATCACCATTTAATTTTAATAAAGTTATAAAAATTTCTAAACCTTTTATTTTTTGATATTTAAATTTTAAATCTTTATTAAATTTTTCAATAATTTCAATTTCTTTAATCTCTTTAAATTTTTTATTATTTTTATTAATTAAATTAATTAAAAATATTTCAGTTTCTTTAATTAAATTAATTAAAAATCCAAATCTTGGTATATTTAATCTTAAATTTTTAAAATCTTTTGGTATAACACTTAATAATTCATATTTATTAATTAATAATTGTAATTCTTTATCATCTATATTTAATTCTTTCATTATTAATTCTTTATCAAATTCAAATTTAGTTTTATTAATATCTTTAATTATAAATTCTTTAAATTTTTTTATAATTATATCATCATTACTTTTTTCAATCATTAAATCAATCATATTAAAATAATCTTGTGAATTTATTAAAAGTTCTTGTTCAATATTATCATTTATTCCAAAACTTTGAATCTTAATAACTTTTAATTTACCTAATTTATTTAATTTATTAATCTCTTTATCAATAAAACTATTATTTAAATTATTAAACATAAATGAATATAATTGACTCTTTAATATAACTTTTGGTATAAAAGATCTATATTTCAATATATGTTGTTGTAATTCAACATCAAATGATTTATTTGTATCAATATTAATAAAATTATTATCCCATCTATGTTCAATTAGATACTGAATTGATTTTAATACATCTTTCTTAAACTTAGTATTGTTATTATCATCAATTATACAAACA
>JAJMKA010000005.1:26046-73470 GCA_030563805.1 Ruyongia namnaoensis
TTTTTTTTTTTTTTTTTTTTTTTTTTTTTTTTTTTTTTTTTTTTCAAGAGAAATTTTTTTTTTACATCTCATCAGACTGAAAAATTTCTCTTTCAAAGAGGTATATATTATTCTTTAAACTTATATCTAAAACCATGTCTGAAGAACAATTCATCAAGCCTGAAAACGTCAGTGCTTCAAATGATGCCTCTGAATGGCCTTTATTGTTAAAGAACTTTGATAAGTTATTAGTTAGAAGTGGTCATTATACTCCAATTCCAACTGGTTCTTCACCATTAAAGAGAGATTTAAAATCTTATATTAGTTCAGGTGTTATTAATTTAGATAAACCATCAAACCCATCATCACATGAAGTTGTTGCTTGGGTTAAACGTATCTTACGTTGTGAAAAGACTGGTCATTCAGGTACTTTAGATCCAAAAGTTACTGGTTGTTTAATTGTTTGTATTGATAGAGCAACAAGATTAGTTAAATCTCAACAAGGTGCAGGTAAAGAATATGTTTGTATCGTTAGATTACATGATGCTTTAAAAGATGAAAAAGAATTAGGTAGAGGTTTAGAAAACTTAACTGGTGCTTTATTCCAAAGACCACCTTTAATTTCTGCTGTTAAACGTCAATTAAGAGTTCGTACAATTTATGATTCTAATTTAATTGAATTTGATAATAAAAGAGGTCTTGGTGTTTTCTGGGCTTCTTGTGAAGCTGGTACTTATATGCGTACTCTTTGTGTCCATTTAGGTATGCTTTTAGGTGTTGGTGGTCATATGCAAGAATTACGTCGTGTTAGATCAGGTGCTTTAGGTGAAAATGATAATTTAGTTACTCTTCATGATGTTCTTGATGCTCAATATACTTATGATAACACTAGAGATGAATCATACTTGAGAAGAATTATTCAACCATTAGAAACTTTATTATTAGGTTATAAAAGAATTGTTGTTAAAGATTCAGCTGTTAATGCCGTTTGTTATGGTGCTAAATTAATGATTCCAGGTCTTTTACGTTATGAAGAAGGTATTGAATTATATGATGAAGTTGTCTTAATCACCACTAAAGGTGAAGCCATTGCTGTTGCCATTGCTCAAATGTCAACTGTTGATTTAGCTTCTTGTGATCATGGTGTTGTTGCTAAAGTTAAAAGATGTATTATGGAAAGAGATTTATACCCAAGAAGATGGGGTCTTGGTCCAATTGCTCAAAAGAAGAAACAATTAAAAGCTGATGGTAAATTAGATAAATTTGGTCGTACCAATGAAAATACACCAGCTGATTGGAAAACTAATTATAAGAGTTTTGATGGTGAAGCTGCTCCAGTTGCTACTCCATCTAAACCATTAATCCAAGAAGTAGAAATGAAGGATTCTCCAGCTGATGTCTCTGTTGCTGATGTTTCTTCAGTTACTGAAACACCATCAAAGAAAGAAAAGAAGGAAAAGAAAGAAAAGAAAGATAAAAAGGAAAAGAAAGATAAGAAAGAAAAGAAAGAAAAGAAAGAAAAAAAGAGAAAAGCTGATGACTCTGATGATGAAGGTGAAGACAAGAAAAAGAAAGCTAAGAAATAAATATCTTATTAATTGTCACAAATTTCATTCAAATTTAATATTAATTTGCATCTATAATCCATTTAATTTTGCACCTTTCATTGATTTATTTTTTCTATATGTTTTCACAACTTTACAAAGTTTTTATATACCTGTATTTTTAGTTTATTAATTTACATATATTTTTATTATATTATAATTATGTTTTTGTTTAAATTTAGAGTACAGTAGTTAGTTAAACAGAAAAAAATTTATATATTAATTAAAAAAATATCATTATCATTCAATATAAGATCACCTAAAGAGATCATATATGCTTCATTCTTTATTTATTTCTAGTAAAAATTTGAATATTATTGTTATCATTATTATTTATCCTAATTATTTGATTAAAATTTCTTCCTTCGTTTAATTTGATTCTAATTAATTATAAGTGTATGTATTGTAATGTTTCTTTTTTGTAATAAATAGTAATTTCATCTTTTATCATCTTAGAAATTTTCAGCGATAACTTGTTTTTGTTGTGGAGTTAATGTTATTGGGAAATCAATCTTATATTTAATCTTCATATCACCTCTTTGTCCTGGAGATTTTGCAATTGGCATACCTAAACCTGGATAAATACTTTCTGAAGTTGGTTGAACTGGTTGTGTTTTACTGAATGAAATCTTTCTACCATCAACACTTTCAATAACTTTATCAAAACCTAATAATGATTCTTTAAATGTTAACGGTAGTGTATATATGATATCATTATCTTCTCTCTTGAAATTTGGATGTGGTTTTTCTTGTAAAACAAATACAATGGTTTGACGACCATATGGTGTATAATCACCTTTATTCTTATATGTTATCTTTGTACCTTCTTTCCAACCTGGTTTAATATTAACTTCTATGATAATATCTTCTTTTTCACCATGTTGTCCTTTACGTGTAATTTTTAATTTCTTTGTACTACCTTTAGCTAAATCTTCTAATGATACAGGCAATTTACGTTCAACAACTTCTGCATCTGGTTGTCTTTGTGCACCACCAAATCCACCTGGCATACCTCCCATGCCTCCCATACCACCAAATCCACCTGGCATTCCGCCCATACCTCCTCTACCACCAAATGGTGAACCACCATCACCAAAGTTAAATGAGAATCCACCAGCATCATCACCTAAACCACCACCACGAGCAAATTGTTCAAAAATGTTAGAAGCATCACCACTTGAGAAACCAGCAAATGGATGACCACCAGCACCACCGAATGGATGGCCACCAGCTTCACCTGGATCATATTGAGGACCACCTCTTCTTGCAGCATCTAAACCATATTGATCATATATAGCACGCTTGTTTTCATCTGATAAAATTGATAAAGCTTCTGCAACTTCTTTGAACTTTTCTTCATCACCTGTTGGTTTATCTGGATGATATTTTAAAGCAGCTTTCTTGTATGCCTTTTTAATTTCTGCATCATTAGCAGTTGGACTGACACCTAATAGATCGTATAATTGTGTATCTTTGACCATTCTTATCTATTTATTCTATGTTTATAATTTTGATTAATATTCTCCAAAAAATAATTCTTTATGGATTGAAATAAGTATATCTTATAAATGTTATAGGAATTGAGTATATAGAGAAAACAAAATATGTTAAAACAGGATGATGTTTATATAAAATACGAATCGTTGTTGAAAAGAAAAGGATCTTTCGACAATATTTTTTTTTCTAGTTTATTTTCTACTGGAAACTTCTGGAAAATTCTACAAATTTATTAAGTGCAATAAAAATAATCTATGTAAGAAAAGATTGTTACCACATAAACAACCATTAGTTATCATATCAATGCCACCAGAGTCATATAGAGGTATTGTTAAGGTCTGATTGCATTATTTACTCTTTTTATGAATCAATTGATCAAATTTTGATGAATTTTGCTCCATTTTTGTGTAAATCTATCACATTTTTGACATATACAGATAGCACATAATTTAATTAAGAAGTGTCTTTAATTCAATTGATTCAACTAATCTTGATGTTTGCAAAAATACACAATTATACAGTCGATAGGATGTAGTTGTTTTATACTTTTCTAAATCTTAGCGTTCTTAAGGTTACTTATTAGAGGATTTACATTTGCAGTGACCCACTCACAATAAATAGAGCTACAAAACATGATAGATGATATCAAAACATCAAATGCTATTAATTATTAAATATACTGTTATGCAAATTGGTTCATTATAGAGGTTTCATCTGTAAGATTATAATATGGAAAGAAATAGTTAGTAAAATTGTCTAAAAAATGAGTTTACACAAAAACGATTACTTACTTTGAAATGAAGTGAGATTAATGAAAATATCAGTGTTTTTAAATCTTGAATGAAATAGTGATATACTCTCAAACCTTCTGCATCTTCACAATTTTTTATATCAGCTAAAGATCCTATTTTTGTGGTCTTTTGGTAGAATGTTAGTTAACAATGAACTTATTATTGATAGTTTAGTTATAACAAAAAATTACTTACTTGAAATGATATATGGTATCTTCCTGCCTTGATTTCTAATTCTTGTCTACCTGCTTTGTCCTTAGGTGGCCATTTTGAATCATCCTCCCTATTTTATAATGTAGTTTATATTTGTTAATATATGGAGCTTTAAATCTTTTAACCTCAAATTAAATTACTTACTTCATAATTTCACATTCTTCAACCATTTTTCTGATTTGAGTTACTACTGTATTACTTATGTAGACTATTTGTTTAATCAAATGAGTGATGTTAGTTTATCAATGTTCTTGTAATTGATCTTCTATTAAATCAGTGTTGATGACTTTTTGTATTTGTGATTGTAATACATACATTCTTTGGTAATTTTATCATATTTTCTATAGTTTGAAGCATTTGTATACCTCACTAATGCATTTGTATAATCTGTAGATACTTTAATATCAAACTCTAAATATTTAAACAGGTTAGTGTCACTATAAAACCATTGATGATAATTATCTGTTAACAACATGACTTACCCAAAAATTCATGGCCAAACTCACCTTTGTGGCCTGAATAGTACCTAATATATAGTGGTCTTTGAGGATCTTCTATTTCCTTTCTTAAATTTATACTCTCTTCTCTCTTGTCTTCCTCCATTTGGTTGTGCAATTGAATAGTTAATTGGTTGATTATGTTCTTAGTTAATTGATCTTTCTTCTACTTTTCTGCCTGTCTGCCTAGAGCCTCTCTCTCTATTCCTTGTGTACTCAAAATTACGCTGAATAATTTGTTAGCGTAAATTTCAGTCCGAGTTGTGAATTTTCCAGTTCGATGAGAAGAAGTTATTCAGTCATAGTAGATTAGCTGTTAATTTGCAACTCTTCTCATAGATCATTCTACATTTTCTTCATACTACATAGAGATATTTGATTTGCTATATATTTAGAATAGAATAGGAATATTACAAGAGTAAAAAGAAAGATGTCTAACGTTGTAACTGATCCAGAAGAACAATACAATTTGATCACCAAAAACTTACAAGAAGTTTTAAATGGTCAAATCATTAAAGAAATTCTTGAAAAGAAAGAAAGACCTTTGAAGGTTTACTGGGGTACTGCTCCAACTGGTAGACCTCACTGTGGTTACTTTGTTCCAATGACTAAATTAGCTGATTTTTTAAAAGCTGGTTGTGAAGTTACTGTTCTATTAGCTGATTTACATGCCTTTTTAGATAACATGAAAGCTCCATTAGAAGTTGTTAAATACAGAGCTGTCTACTATGAAAAGGTTGTTAAATCAATTTTAAGATCAATCAATGTTCCAATTGAAAAGCTTAGATTTGTTGTTGGTTCATCTTATCAATTAAAAGAACAATTTACATTAGATTTATTCCGTCTTTCAAATGTTGTTTCTCAAAATGATGCTAAACGTGCAGGTGCTGATGTCGTTAAACAAGTTGCTAATCCATTATTAAGTGGTTTGATCTACCCATTAATGCAAGCTTTAGATGAAGAACACTTAGGTGTTGATGTCCAATTTGGTGGTGTTGATCAACGTAAAATTTTTGTTCTCGCTGAAGAAAATTTACAAAGTTTAGGTTACAAAAAGAGAGCTCATTTAATGAACCCAATGGTCCCAGGTTTAACACAAGGTGGTAAAATGTCTGCTTCTGATCCAAACTCAAAGATTGATGTTTTAGAAGAACCAAAACAAGTCAAAAAGAAAATTAACACTGCTTACTGTGCTCCAGGTATCGTTGAAGACAATGGTTTACTTTCATTTATCGAATATGTCATTGCTCCAATTCAAGAATTAAAGAATGGTCCAAATCAATTCACTTTCCCAATTGACCGTCCAGAAAAGTTTGGTGGTCCAATAGTTTACAACTCTTTTGAAGAATTAGTTAATGATTTCAAAGAAGAAAAATTAGCACCACCAGATTTAAAATCAGGTGTTGCTGATGCCATTAATGAACTTTTAGCACCAATCATTGAAGATTACAAGAATGATCCTGAATTTCAAGAGGCTAATACTAAAGGTTATCCACCACCAGTCCAACAAGAAAAGAAAGTTAAGAAGGTCAAGAACAAAGGTTCTCGTTACCCAGGTGGTGAAAAGAAACTAGCTGATGCTGCTGTTGAAGAAACTGCAAATGCTTTAGAAGAATCAAAACTTGAATAAATTTAACTTTGCATTCCTCCACTATAATATATATATACCTTCTACACACAACTAGTATTAAGCTACCAAATGTAACTATATTTCTTCCGAAAATTAAATAATCTGTGATCTACTTAATTGAGGAAGCATTACATAAAACACATTATTAAAAAATTACACAGTCTAATGTCTTATAATGTTTCCCATCCACCAATATCTAATGAACCTTCTAACTTTCTGGTAATACAATTAGGAATATCATGTTGTAACCACATCTGTCTGATGAATTGATCATATTTTGATTCGCTAAGAGTCTGAACCTGTAGATTTCTTGAATCTGAGTCAAATTCTCCATGACTATCAACATATGGAGCAGGATAGAATGAACCATTACCTCTATATAGTAACAACAGTGAACCATATCTTGGTAACAAAAAAACACCTGAATCATTCACACATTCATTTTCATAATGATAATTACATTCACCAACTTTATGCCCATATGATGTTTTCTGAAGATTTAATAGATTACCACAACATAAGCAAATAGCAGGATCAAACGTTGGTTTTAAATCAAGTTTCTTATAAAAGATTTTTGAAAAGAAATCATCTAATTTTAAAGGCAAATCAATCAACCTAATTGGACCTGGATATTTCAGTTTATAGAACGACAAAGAATTATCTGTAGTTTGAATATAATGTATAAATCTTTCAAATATTTCGTTTTCAGCAGTTCCACTTTTATTCATTAGATGTAATAACTCTGATATATTTGGAAGATTCAAAAATTTACATAATCTGCCAGATTCAAGACCATCATTGACTGTAAAATTTTGAATATAGTCGTCATCTAGATCAGCATTTGTAGAAATAGATAAAATAGCAACTTTCCTTAAGAATGGAGTAATAGAACGGACCAATAGAGTAAACAGGACATCTGCGAATTTTGGATCTTCAAATATTTCATCTGGAAGATTGTCAAAGATAGGATGGTTATTTCTTATTGATATAGCTAAATTTAATATATCATTTTTAGAATCTTCTGGTGAAACTATCAATGGAATTTTGAATAAGTTAATATCACCTTCAAACAAACCTTCCTTTATTTGTGAACAAAGTGTAGATAATGTTTGAATAATAACACACACGAAACAATATCTATAAACACTATTAATAGGAAGATCCTTTGTAGTTGGACAATTGATTAAAAATTCAAAAAAATCAATATCTTCAAAAACTTCAAATAGCTTATCTGAAACCAGAAAAGCTAACTTTGCTAATGATTCTTCAACAACTTTGACTGAGAAGCTTTTAGCTTTATTCTCTGTTTTCTCATGATTTACAACAACAGCCACCCAAGTATTCTTAAATTCTAATAAGACCCTAAGTGTTGTTAATGAATGTGTAGAAAGCTGATTAACCACTAAACCAGTTGAATCACTGATACCTCTTAATGAAATTTCAGTTGAAGAAATAGTATCTGCAATCATCTTACTTAAGTATTCTCTAAAATGAGGCTGGAACAGTGTAGCAGTGACTTTAGTTATGGAACGGCATATTTTCTCAAATGATTTTGGTATTTGGTCTTGAAAAAGGTGGTCTTTGTAAAACGGTTTCAAAACAGATTTAGAATCATCAACTAGCTCATTTGTAGCAATTTCCAAAATTTCTGATTCAGTAAAATCCATTTCTCTTAACAAACGTAATTTTTCAAACCATTTATCATTAGGCTCAGCTTGTATCCACTTGGAAATTGATTTGTTGTTAACAGACCACATAACTGGTATAAATAGGTTTCCTAATGATTTGCAAAGAGGACACACAAATTCTGAATTTTCAAAATCTTCAGGAACAGTTCTTGTTATTTGGTTTTGACGTGTTCTTAATGTGACAATATAATTCTTGTAACATGAATAGTGCATTCCATGACCACAACTAGATGCCACTACTGAATTCTGTGAATTGCTGTGTCTGTCAATTGGAAAACCAGGACCAACAACTTTCTCTTTCCTTATTTCTTCAAAATAATCATCCAATTGATGATCATTATAAACAGTTCTTAAATTGTCCATATTATTAGAATCCTGATAAGCTTTTAATGTCCAATATTTATCTGAAAAGGGAACCAATCTAGAACAAGAAGAAGGTAGTGCACTGCAAACAACACCAAAATAATCATCTGCATCTTTAGGCATTTGACATAATATACAATGTTCTTCTGGATATCTCCATCCTTCATCTTCTGCATCCAACATTTCTGTATCTGTATCAGGTGAATCATCAATTTGGTTCTTCTCAACGAATTTATTTTGTTGTAGTTTAAACTTTGCCATGATTTTTTCTCTTCTCTCCTTTGCTAGACGTTTCTTTCTTTCAAAGTCTGATTCTGCTGATGGAGGAGGTGTATTAAAATCACCACCTAATATGTTTCTATCAAAATGTTCTACCTGTTCCTTCAAATATTCATCAACTGTAATATGACGTTCCCTTAATATTTTAAAAATAGCTCTTATCTTAGCGTGGTGCGCTAAATAGGACTCATCTTTCAAAAAATGATACATAATAGAACCAACACTTTCAAAGTAATAGGGTTCATTATGGTCAACCTTTAACTCAGACCAAACATTTTCACAAAATTTAGCTGAATAAGCAAGCTCTGGACAATTGACACATATATGGATTATATGTAAAGCAAAATTTAACATTGTATCTGATTTTAAAATACCTTCATATTTAATATATTTCAATGTACTCTTCAAAAATTGAATAAAGATTTTAGAAGTAATAAATCTGAAAATATCTTTCAAAGAACCGTTGATAATATTACTGGATGGTTTAATATATGTTTCATTTGGACTAACTTTATATTTCTTACTTAACTTTTCTTTTAATAATTTTTCTGCATCTTCACGCATATTAGCAGAGTAATGAATATAATATGGATCAACTTCATCATAATAATCTTCTTTCAAGTGATAAATACCAACACTATTGTTACTCGATGGTGGAACAAAATCTGTTATTCTCTTTAGAACTATCTCAAAGACCTTTTCATGAACAATATAGTCTGGTATTTCAGCGCAAAGTTTAGAATAGGTCAGTGGTTTGAAACATAATTTATGAATTATTTCTTTCTTTATCTTATTTTCTGTTGAGAGTTTTAAATCATTGTTATAATCAACTTCTGTCATAGTATTGATGAAGAACAGTAAACATTCCTCAACCATCAAAGGTAAAGTAGCTGAGTCATATACATCAAAGTTACTAAAATCCTCTTTCAGCCAACTGAGCAGAGACCACCTATCAAATATAGAACCAAGAGTAAACTTAGGATCTGAAATGCTTAAGAAGTATTGCACCATATACAAATCTCTTTTGTAACCTGTATCTCTTAAATTACTCCCTTTATATATATCCATTTGACTTTTTAAACTGTATCCATTTCTGACCCAAAAACCAACTTTTATTTGTGATAACATAACTAGAACACGTAAAGGATGCTCAATTAAAAATTTATCATATTGTCCAACAACCAATGATTTTGTGTATGACTTCATATCATTTCCCTCTAGTTGTGAGTACTGGAAAACCCAACTTAATAATGCATGAACTGGATGCAAAAAACTCATGGTATCCGAATGAACTTTAAAGTTAGATACTGACACTGGTCCTTCAATTGTTTCAATTGTAGTGAATTCTATTTTTACTTGATCTGATAAATCTGATGTTTCATTATCAGGAGAATAATTTCTAGAAGGAGGTGAAAAATTAATTACATCTGAAAGCTCAAAAACCGCACATTTAATCAATTCTTCCATAGTGGCACGATTTGCATTTTTAAATGTTCTTGAAACCCATTCAGATAATGTTGCTAATACCATGTAAACATTAAAATAAAATCCATATTCTGTAGATTCATACTCAATATGTTCAATAGCCTCTCTCTTCAACGTAGGCTTACCTTGGAATAGTTTTAAAACGTCACATAGTTGCCTTATAAAATTCACATTTAAAATTTGATCAAACTTAGAAGTCTGTGCAAGAACACAAAAAATATCAAAAAAAACTTGACCAACCCTTCTATTTTTAAACGCAGTTGATGAAAGTTTATCACTTGTTATTATATCTTTAGGATTGCAGAATTTTAAATTAGTAAGAAATCCATAAGCTGCAGCAAGTAGTCTAGTCAAATCACCATGCTCTTCAATCATTGTAGCATTTTTCACAGGAGTGAAAAATTGGGATGTTGAGCTAGCCATACAACTATTCTCAGGTTCTCGATCATAGAGAAAGAACAGTCCAAGCATAATAGGATACATATCAACATATTGACAACATAAAAGCTGTCTATACTTTTCATTTGTACTTAAAACAGAGTTGAATAAATTGTGAAGTTCCATTCTTATTGACTTCCATAATCTTATATCAAAATATAGTAAATATTGAAATCTGGATCCAGAAAATGAATCTGCATGGTCCCTTAAACGATGTAAATCAAGAGGATATTTACAATCTTGTGCTAGAGAAATATCATCTATTTTCCAGTTGTTTTGTTCAATGTCCCAATAGTTTGTTGAAGAACAGAAATCAGATCTAATATTTTCATCCATTGATGTCATGAACGGTATTTCATTATTCTTTAAAGAACCTGGATATGATAATTCATTTTTGGAAGTTTGTGATATACCTTTATCCCATTGTGAACAAAATGCTTTAGTTATTATATCTCTAACAATACTATAGTTCCCTAAAAATGGACCAGACGATATATCAACTAACCATGATATGATATCCGAACACATTTCTTCTCTAAATAAATCACGAGCACTTCTAATTGAACTTTGAAAACCTGTTGCCTCTAAAATCTTTTGTGCTTCAATAAGCTCTTCTAATACATTTGAACCCATAACTTTACCTCTACCATTATTATTAACTTCATCAGCAACCATTTGGGAAAAATTTTCAACTTTATTAGTTGTTAATGTTATTCTTTGTATAGCATCCTTTATCTGCCTTGTTGGATCATTATAAAGCAATAAATAAAACTTTTCTGAATTCCAATCATCTCCTAGATATTTATCTTTGGATAATTTCATTCTTAATGATTCTTGTAATGCACCAGCACAGTCTCTTTGACCTCTAACTAAAGTAGACGAAGAGCATGCTGTTATATCTATAATATAATCTAAAACAACTTCAATAGTCAAAAGAAGTGATTCTTTGATGTCATCTGGAATTTCATCTTTTGCAACCATCTCTTCCACATCATTATAATGATGACAGTGTACATCTAGCTTCCATGCTTCTTTATCACCACAATCACAAACACCACCATTTTCTCTTTGGCAGATGCTTACAATATAATCATGCCCTTTATGAAATTCTTCATCAAAACAGTTCATACAAAATCCTGTAGATTCATCTAGACCACAAGTTACACAATGATATAGAGGTTCACCTTTCATGAATTTTCTTCCACATTGCCTATTAGGATGAGCTGGTGATGATCTCAATGGTCTTCTAGCAGTATTATAAAAGGACTCAGCTTTTGGAATTTCATATTTATCAGTAAACAATATATGGCAAAAATCTTTTGTAAAACAAGAAGGATCAACATCTGGGAATATATCAGGTAAATATTTACCCTTAGTAGAAGCAAAGAAGTATAGTGTTCTTTTGAGAGCTATGCTAATGTTTTCATCATACGTAAAATTAGATTGTTTTGGCAATTGCAGCAAATACTTTTTCAGAAGATCTTTCAAATCCTGCTGCGTTAGATGTACTTCTGAATTCATATGACTTAATAAAAGTGTATAACGAGGGATTGTTATAAACCTCTGGTATGTCTTTGTTTAAAGGATGGGTTTTGTTGTTTTATTTAAGTGGCAAATGTTTATTTTTCTGGTTCTGCCATTTTTGATCAAGTTAAAATTTTCGCGGTTTTTGTGATTTTTTTTTGTGCATTTTATTTATCAACATCAATTAATTGACCAACTACGATTTTTCATCTTCTAACAGGAAAACATTCATTCTTAATCAATATGTGTTCCAATATGGATAATAGCCATATTGTTTCCAAAGTTGAAGAACTCTTACTTAATGCAAGACCAGATAACAATGAACTCATTGTGAATCAAGAGTTTATTAAGAAACTTCAAGGAACGATTTATTATGCTATATCTAGGGAAGGCCTTTATCTACCTGATCTATTTCCAACATCCAATAAATCACGTTTTCCAACTTCTTGGAATGATGATTTTCATAAGTTTGATTTTTTTAACACATCATCTAGAAATAAGAACTGTGCCTTTAGTCACAAAGGGAGAAATTGTGGTAGAAAGTTCAACACTGGTGAACCTATTTACCGTTGCATAGACTGTTCATTTGATGACACTTGTGTGTTATGTGTTAGATGTTTCAATCCAAAAGATCATGAAAACCATCAAATAAGCGTATCTGTATGTACAAGTTCAAACAGTGGTATTTGTGACTGTGGTGACCCAGAAGCATGGAAGACAGACTTACATTGTAAAATTGATTTAGATTCAACTAATAATGAAGAAAAAATAAAGGCATCTTCTTTTGATAAAAATTATAGTTCTCTTTTAAAAGATGTATTTTCTCAGTTGCTAGATTATATTATTAAAATAATGTCACATCAAACTCAATGCATTCCAATTGTTAATAAAAGGCTTAAAAACCTAGCTGATTCTTCACTTTTTGAAGCTCTTAAAGATTTTATCACTGAAGATGCAGAGACCTATTCAGAAGACAACAACACAAAGGTAGATAAATATGTTTTATCAGTTTGGAATGATGAGTATCACAATTATCAACAAGCAGAATCAGCCATAGCATCTGTTGTTCCTCATGATGCTAGAAATTTAATAACATCAATTGCTACTAGTATTGACCGTAATGGTAGAACAGTGATAAGAGCCAAAAGATTAGATAGTGAACTAATGGAAAAGTTCAGAGGTATACAATACAATGGACTAACCGCCTCCCTTATTAAGTCTGATTTGTATTGGAGCGAAGAACTAGTCTTTGAGATCATCAAAGTTTTAAATGATATCTTATTAATTCCAAATGTTGAATTTCAAAAAATTGCTATACACTCTTTCTGTGAAGCTTTATGCTCTAAATATGATAATCATGATATAAAGCCATACTGGGATGCTGATAAAAAGATATTAAAAGAAGGATCTACTAATAATAATGAAATACCGTACAATGGGTTATTATGGGATGGTAAGTTACCTTCAATTACTAAATATAAGGTAAAAGAGAATGTCGAAATGTCACTAGAAAAGATCAAAACTCACGATCAAATATATGATAAATACAAAGAAGAATGTTTCGGTTCAAAATTGCAATATTTACTTTTCTTTGATATAAGATTTTGGAAAACAGCAAGAAAAGCTATTCATGATATGTTAATACCAACTTTAGTGTCTGATTTGGAGTATAAATCAATAGCTGGTTCTCAAATTGAAGAAATATATTCCTTATTGCTTAATAATTTAGCTCATATTGACAGAGAACCTCATTTGAATATCATGGATGAAATTGGAACCCAGTTTTTTACATGTCCAACAAATTCAACTAGAATTACTACTACTCATAATTTAGATGATATGCTTCATGCAATTTTTGATTTGTTCCTTGAGTCTACTAATAAAGAGGGAAAATTGGTTTTACATGATTCTCATAGTCCTAAGTATGATATAACTAAGCGTACAAAGACAAGTCATAATAGAGCATTAATGGATTTGAATTATGTTCTTGACAAGTCTACTGATATACACCGTCTATTTGAGAAGGATACATTCTTTGTTTTTTGTTCTATACTAAGTTTATTTGATAATTTCTGGAAAATCAAAAGAAAATCAGGTGACCATGTTTTAAGAGAAAGTTATGAATTTGTTAATTATTTCAATTTTGCATTACGCTATACACCTATTATTGAACTTTTATCTTCAAATGATAAAACGAGGGAAATAGATCCAGTTGCAATTAGAAATGCAGCATATAATCTTGCTTCTTTGACTGATCATAATTATGGAGATGATAGATTATCTGTATTATTGGAAAATCCAAAAATATTTAAATTTGAGGTATCTGAATTACCAGTAGGATTTATGAATTCTACAAATGCTTTGCTATCAAGATTGATCCAGATTAGTTGTTCATCTACTGAAGAGATGAAAGAAGTTATGAAAGGCAGAGATATGTTGTTTATTGCTGATGTTTCTTTAAGATCCATTGTTCTGTGTTCTCAAATCGAAATTCAATTTTGGATAAGAAATGGTGTATCTGCATCTAGTCAAGCTGCTTCCTACAAGACACATTCATCCTTTCATGATGTTTTTTTTATGAGTGATATGTATCTCAACCAAGTTGCATTTTTAACCTGTGATCCAGAGAGAACATTTTTGAATATAATGAATAGATTCCAATTATATGAATGGTTTGATAATAATACTTCCCTTGAGAGTACTATTTATGGTGATAAAGTTGATTCAATAATTGAAAAATTCATTTCATTTTTATACTCCATGTTTAAAGAGCGTGATTGCTTCATAACCTACTCATCTGCATCGCTTTCCAATCATCATAAATTAGTCAAGGCCTTAAAGTATGCCCTTTATAGCAAACCATTAACATATTCTGAATTAGAAGAATACCTTGAAGTTGATGAAATTTCTAAAGAATGTTTAGAAGAAGTGGCACATTTTTCTCCTCCAAGGGGTTTAAATGATGAAGGTCACTATAGTTTGAAAGCCAAATATTTTAAGGAAATTGACCCTCTAGACCTACTTGCTCAAGTTAATGATTATGAAGATACTGTTCAAATTATTACCAAACAACTTTCAGGTGCCGGTAAAAAGTCTGAAGATGTTATCATTGAACCACAATTGATAGAAATTCCAAATTTTTCTTCTTTAGGTGATTTTGTCAAGACAATTACTTTTGCTAAAGTGATGTTCAAGTTATTACAGAATGCAATTCAGAGTGGAAAGGAAAGCTTTGTTCCTCATATATTACATTTATTACATGCTGCTATGAAAGATCAAGAACAAACCACTGGAAAGGGCGAGATTATAGAAGCGTTCATGACAATTCCATTATATTCTTGTTTATATTCAATCGCCACAAGCTCTACATTTTCTGCATATACAATTAAGAAAGCTGACTTTCTTTTAAACTGGTTAATCACTAAGAACACTGAAACTATATTTGAGAGTTTAATAGATGAATTTGGTCTTGAATCTGTTAATAATTATAAAGAACAGAAGAAAAATTCTGGTGTTTATTTTGGTGAAACTGAAACTGAAAGAAAGAAAAGATTAGCAAAAGAACGCCAAAAGAAAGTTATGGCTGCAATGTCAAAGAAACAGAAAAGATTTATGGAGAAGAATTCCAATGAAGATAATGAAGATATAAATGAAATGGCACACTCTAAAGAACATAAAGATTCATTAAGACATTGTGTACTTTGCCAAGGGTCTGAAGAAAAGAATGATTCTGAATGGTTTTTGATACCAATTAAAGTCCAAAGTTCAAAGAAATTAAAAATGTTTCCTCATGAATTTTCTTCTACTTCTGATAGAGCCTTTATTAATTGGGAGAATGATCAAGTTGCTTCAGGAAGAGATGATTTTGTTGGTATCGGTTCATTTTATGATAATCAAGCTAAAGATTTCTTTTATAAAATTACTACATCATGTAATCATGGTATGCATGAAAGCTGCAGGGAAGAGTATGTTAAAAATAATCATTTAAACAAAAATAGTTTCCCATGTCCTTTATGCAAAACGGTATCTGAGAATTTTATTCCTGTTTATACCCCTCAAAATCACTCTTTAGAAGATACAATCCAGACCAAATGTTTAAACTCAATTGGTATGGTAGAGGAAATTTTTGAAGCTTCTAAACCTAATAAAGAACTTTTAGAAAAAAAGAATATGGGCATTGAGTACTCTGATGATGATTTTGCTGATCTACGAAGATTTGGGTTTACAATTACAAGAGATGAAATCTCAACAAGAATTTTTGGAGAAGAATCGTATACAAACTTTTTAGAAAAAATTCCAGAACAATCATTCAGATTAATGAGATCACTTCTTGAAAATATGCTATTACTATATAACCATTTTGAATATATTGGAAATACAAAAAGAATATCATCATTATTAGATAGGTTTAAGGAGACTGCTGCTGCTGAAATGATACAAGTTTTCATTGCTGCCTTTTTATCCCAATCAAAGTCCTTCAATGAGCAGATTGAAGAGTGGACAAGCAAATACTTTGTCTTATTGTTGGGTTGTTTGACTTCAGAGCTTCATGATTTCCAATCCGAAATATCTGGAATCCATTTTCAATTGTTTGATAATTATGAAATAGCAAATAATAAAGAATTTGAGAAAGCATTGATACACATAGGTCATAAGTTAATTCCAAAAGTATCAAATGGAAAATTGCTCGCTGATGGTGAATCTTGTTTGAGAATTGTTAAAATGGCTAAAGTCATATTACTACCTTTTATCAGAGAGATTGCTATATTTAAAAAGATCCTTGTTCCTGAGTTCAATATTGATTCTACAAAAAAATCTATCTATGAGAAATATGATGCAAATTATCTATTAGATCAATTATCTGTTGGTAGTATTGAAGATTTAATATGCAAAAATTATAAGAACACTGAGTTGGATATTTATGAATTATTGAGTAATCATCATGTCTGTATAAAATACCCAGGTGTTGTTAAATTAATTGATTTACCAGATGATATAAAATATTTCTCTACTGTTGATGAATTTGATGATATTAACTTTACCAGCTACGATGAAAAGAAGTTTCCTCTAGCAGAGCATTTTGCACTCTCAACGAGCAAAAGAATTGATTTCTGCGTTTGTTTGTTTTGTGGTGAGAAACTTTTTAAAGGTTCTTTAGGATCATTTGGAAATGTATTGTCATCTCATCTTTCAAAAAAGTATTGTTGTTCAGAAAAGTGTGGTATTTTTTTGATGCCAAATCACAATACCGTTAAATTGTTAGATTTCTCCAATAGAAGTGTCAAATCATTAGAAATAAATGCCCCATATTTGAACTCACATGGCCAAAGTGGACTTAAGTCAATTCAACATGGACAAAGAGTAAAGTTGGATAGAGGAAGATATTTACATTTAAATTCTCTTTGGTTGTCTGGTGAATTATCTACATATATAGCTAGAAATAATAATCCTAGAGAGACTATTGACTTATTGGGTTTAGGAGATCCAAATAATACAAATTTATTTGTGAGAAGATTTGTGGAAGATGTTCTCCAAGGTGAAGCCAATACTATGTTTAATGATGGCATTATTAATATTGATTATGGTGATATTTTGGATGGCACAGGGTTTGAATCCGATGCTGATGAAAATAACAATGATGAAAATCCAACATTTTATGATGAAGAAGAAGATGATATAGATATAGATGATTCTGATTTAAACTCTGAAGATGATCAAGAAGAACTTGAAAACTTATTGAGAGACGAAACAGATTTTGATATGTTAACTGACGGGGAACAAGCTCTTGAAAGAGAAATACAAAGACAAGAGATAATTGAAATGATGCAATTGCAAGCTGAAGGTGCCAATTTTGCAAGAAGACTTTTCGGTGAGGTTGATAATAATCCAAATTTAGAAGATCAAGATCCTAATGTAGGAGAGGATGATATTGATCTTGATATTGATTCTGAAGATGACAATGATAACGATAGTGATGTTTTTGTTGACGCTCAAGGTTAGTCAAATATTTAAATATCATAATCTATGAAATTACTCTACAAAACAAATTTTTAATTCTGAGATTAATATATATAGTAAATGGTGATAATTGTAATATAATCATGTACAAATTTTGTTTTTTTTGATAATTCTATATCCCTGAGAAAACCTCAAAAGCTTTTTTCAAAATACAGAATAAATGTTAAATAAATAATATAAAGTTTGAAATGGTAAATACCATTCATACAGTTCATTAAGATGATAATGGAAATAAAAATAAATGTATTAGCTTATTATGCAACATTTCTATTGATTTTCTGTTGCAAATAATAACATTATGAGTATGTGTGATGAATTTATAAGTAGGTAATTTGTAATTGTTGGTAGTTTTGTGTAAAAAATTGTTTTAATGTTAAAATTTTGAATATATGGCAAGTAAAAATAAAAGCATCTTTTGTTATGAAAGGTGTGTAATTATAATGTATTGACAAATTAAGATTAGCAATAATATTATAATTCAAATGATTTATTCGTCGTCATCTTCGGCTTCTTCATCATCACCAGCTTCAACATATTTACCTTTGATATCTTTCCATAATTTACCTTTGTTGTGGTTTTCGTACCATTTGGTGACAGCAACATCAAAGAAACCTTGGAAAACGAAGGCACCAGCTAAGATAGTACCAACATAGACTGAATTTCTCTTAATTAAAGTGTTGTAGATAGTGGTGTAGAATGACTAGATAAATTGTTAGTAAAGATGCTCAGTAGTTTAATCAAATAGGTAAACATATGTTATTTCTAATCAGAGGGTTTTCATTATAAAAATTAGAGTTCATCATCTCTTGATTTCAAACCAGAGATACATGCATCAACTGTTGGATAATTTAGCTGTATAACTCTTCTGTGTTGTTTCTAAAGAATCCGTAGGTTATAAACCTGGGCCTCCCATTTAACATAACAAAGGATCAATCCAAATACCAGGACCACATATATGATTTTAATAACGCAATGACTTTAATAAATCAATATTATTCACCTATACTTCATATGATAGTTCATATCACCTGTCAAATACATACCATTGTGTATGTGGATATGGTTTATTGATGTTTTAATTATTTTATCGAGATTCAAAAGAATTTTTTCTTTGGTATTTTTTTTTTTTTTTTTTTTTTGTTGATGATTTTTTTACTAAGTCGAAATTTCGCTTTTTTTCATTGGCTCTTTCTAAATCTTACATAAGATATTACGTAAACCGATGACGCTGGTGATACTGGTGCTGCTGGTGATGACGATTGTAATTTTGTGTTTTTTTTTTCTTTGAAATTTTTATAATTACTTGCTAAATTTACTTCTGATTACTAAAACTATGTCTATTATTGAAATTCAAAAGCACAAACATGAAATATTAATAATTAACTATATGAAGATATACATTAAAATGTGTAAATTTTTAAAATCATAATCAATGAAGCTTACTTAAAAGTCAGCATCAGTAGTAGATGGACCATCAATAATAGATTTGATAACATCTTTACCATTGTTTACAACGTTATCAAATGCTTCAATTGCTTGATCAAACTTAAATCTATGAGTAACGATTTGTTTAACATCAAGTGATCCTGATGCCAATAAAGCAACTGCATCTTGATAATCACCATGTGAGTATCTAAAGTTACCTTTAATTGTCAATTCTTTTTCACAGACTTTACCAATTGGGAATTGAACGTTATCTCTACCCATACCAACTTGAATGAATGATCCACCTGCCTTCAACAAGTCAATACCATTATGTATAGCAATTTCAGCTCCAGATGCTTCAATTACAATATCTGGTCTAATACCACCTGTAATCTTTAGTACTTCTTCTGTAAAATCTTGATCTTTGGTAATACTTAAAGAATTTATTGTATGTGTAGCACCTAATTTCTTTGCTAATTCTAATTTGGAATCAAAGATATCAAGAACAATAACAGTTGTAGCACCATAGGCCTTTGCAACACCAGCAGCTAATAAACCAACAGGACCAGCACCGAAGACAGCAACCTTGGAGTTAAACTTAATATTAGCTAGTTTAGCAGCATGAACACCAACACTCAATGGTTCAGCTAAAGCACCTTCTTCTAAGGAAACTGAATCAGGTAGCTTAACAACAAAATCTGATGGAACCAAGTAATAATTAGCCAAAGTACCATCAATTGGTGGAGTTGCTGCAAATGCCATACATGGACATAAATTATAATGACCTGATTTATACTCATCAGTATATCTACTTGGAATACCTGGTTCAATTGCAACACGATCTCCAACCTTGACATTTTTGACAGCCTTACCAACATCGACAATAATACCAGCACTCTCATGACCTAAGACCATTGGTCTTTGAACAATAAATGAACCAATTCTACCGTGTGTATAATAATGGACATCACTACCACATATACCTGTCTTTTTGATTTGTACTTTGACATATTGTTCATCTTCGATTTCAGGAATTGGTCTTTCTTCAAAGACAATTTCATCAACTTTCTTTAAAACAACAGATGGATTGGACATTTTTGAATATGTGAATAAATGTAATTACAGTAAATTTGTAAACAGTGATTACAGATTGATCTTTATATAGTGATTAAGATCATATGAATAAACAAAGTAAACAGACTCTCCTTTTTATACTTTTTTTTCAACTTCGACCCCAGATTGAAATAAACGAGAATTGTTGCGAGAATTTAATCTCAAAAAATGTAAACAAAACAAAAGGACTTGACTCCAGTCAAACCAGTTCAAAAATCTAAACTATAAAGCTTAACTATTTTCATTCATAATTTAATCCAATATCTTAGTTAACTATTTCCAACAGATTAAATCCAGCCAAATCATTTACTTATACGGTCAACGATATTTACTCATCTACATGAATTATTTCTGCTTTTTAAATATGTTTTTATATTATCATCTTATAGGGCACCAGTTTTTAAATAGCTCTTATTATATTATTTGATGTGTTTATTGAATTGCCTCTGAATGAGTTTTCCTGGTCATCTTCTGGATATTGGTCACTATCACCTGTTGATATCTCTGCTGTTCCAATCTCAACACCTGGTTTTGGTAATTTAGACTTCATAAATATTGTCATTTTACCAAAAAATTCACACAATTTAATTGAATTAGGCACAAAATGATGCAAGATTAAATATATTTGAACTACTTCATTTCTTGTCTTTGGATTTCTATCAATTGAAAGCAAACTTATATGAGGAATCAATGATTTAATTATAATTTCAAGCTGTGAATCTGTTAAAGTATCTGAATTCTTTGAAATAAAAAATTTGATCAAAAATAAACACAAATACCTCTCTTCTTTTGTTTTGTCATCCTTATGATCTTTCAAAATAACAATGAACAAATGATCCAAAAGTTCAATAAAACTTTGATTAGTTAATGTTTCTGTCATAAAACATAATGATTTTTGGATTAAATTATAGAGAAATTGTTGAGAAGAAACAGACTTTGACAACCCCATTAAAGCAATACTCAATGATGAAAAAAAGGATTCATCTAACATATTATATTCATTATTATTAAAATATAGTACATCTCTGGTAAATATAATTAATTTTTCTAGAAGTTTTGATCTTTTAGTTTGAAGTAAAGAAGGTAACAAGTCCAACAAATCTCCAAATATTCTATCTTGAAAGTAAAGATAATGTTCTTGCGGTAATCTTGTCCTTAAATTTCCAATAACAATATCCAAATTCAGATATCTTATTTCCCAATTATCAGAAGTTTCTGGTCCAATG
The DNA here is from genome assembly GCA_030563805.1 of Ruyongia namnaoensis. Classification (NCBI taxonomy): domain Eukaryota; kingdom Fungi; phylum Ascomycota; class Saccharomycetes; order Phaffomycetales; family Wickerhamomycetaceae; genus Ruyongia; species Ruyongia namnaoensis. The sequence goes on from JAJMKA010000005.1 coordinate 47,817, forward strand.
AATGATGAAATTATCGAGTCAATATTTTCAACATTCAATGCTTTTAATTTATCTGTATCATACTTTATTGATGGATCTTTACCAAATTTCTTGTTCAAATAGTTTTCAACTGCTGTTGTTAAGTCATCATCATTTGCTTTAGTGTCAAGTGTATCGTTTTCTTTTGTTATAAAATATTTCAATATATCATCTTCAATTCTAAAAGATGCTCCTTTAGATTTAGGTCTTGGTGAATGGAATTTTCTTAGAATATGTTCTTTGTGAGGCGAAGAAAGGAGTGGAATTCTAGATGGTGACTCTTGTATTGGTGATAAAAGTGACATAGGTGAAGAACTTTGTGATCCGTTAACTATACCTTTCTTAGAAGGTGGCGTAAAAACAGCCTTTAGAATAGATCCTTTCCTTGGTATAACTGTATCAGGCTCAATATTCAACTCTTTTAACACACCAGGTGAAGCTTGTAGATGTAATTTGCTGCTTTCAATTGCATTTGAATCTAATGTCTGTGGGTTATCATGGTATATCATTTCAGAAATTCTTTGATTTTCAGTACTCCATTTATTATGATCAGTTGAATTCTTAATTGGTGTAACAGTTTCTGAAGATCCAAGAGAAGGTAAATTCATTAATTGCTCACGCTGAAAATCACATGTTGAGTTATATTTTGAACCTTCCAATTCATCACCTTCTTCGATTGAAGATATTGGATTATCTAAACCTGGTTTAAATTGTGCTTCATCACCAGAACAGTTAAGAATATCATTTGAATTTTTATCATTCTGACATAGTGATGCCCCAATATCCATATTTTGAGATATATTTAGCTCAAATGCTTTAGTTACTTCGAATAACTCCTTCATAGCACCTCCTTCTAACTCTCTTATTTCAGTATTGGAACTAAAGGTTGTCTCTGAATGTTGGCTGTTATTTGAAATTTCTTCAAGTATTTCATTTAAAACTGATACATCCTCTTTGATTTCACTAATAATTTCAACACCAAATTCTTTATCATTCTTAGATGAACCTGGGGAAATATTTCCAAACAAGCTAAGTTTCTGTATTTCTTCCTCTAAACTTTTTTTATCTTCAATATGTTCATGTTCATTTGATGGCCTATCTAGTGATCCTGTTGCTGATGTATTTGGTTTTATACCAAATATTCCAATATCTATATCAATCTTACCTAAGCTCTCTTCAACTGGAATATCCCACAAAATATCACCTGAACTATCAATTTGTCTAGTATCTAATTCATTCAGCTTATCAACTGCTTCTTTAATCTCTTCTGATAATGTAGAATATTCTTGATCTGTGCTACTGTCTGATCCACTATCTTCAAAAACTAATGCTTCATTTTCATTATTAATAGCAGTGAAAACATGCCCATCATTATTACTTTGATTAATTAATCTTCTATTGCTGTTCAATAGCTCTGACTCTTGATGGTTACCAAAATTTTCTAAAAATTTTGCAGAAGTTAAATCTTTATCAATATCATCTCTAGTAATACTGAAATAATCCTCATCTGTAACATCTGATGGATGATAAAACTCTGAGTTTTCATGTTTGTTGATGAAATATTGATCTTCAGAAACATCACTTAATAATTTGTTTATTGAATTTTCATCTAGATAAACATCATCAATTTTAATTGTGTAGTTTCGACTAAAAGTAATACTTTTATAGACACCAATTATCATTGCAAAACTAAAGACCCATACAACGTAAATTAGAATACCACTATAATAAAGACTATTTTCTTCACTCAAACTGAATGAAAAATGATTAGCTTCAACATTGTTATTATATTCAAAAAGCTCTCTAAAATGATCAATAATTTGACTTATCTGTGAAGTTACAGGATATGTTTCTGAAGAAAGTTGATATTCATGTTCATGTCTTGAATCAAATTCTAAAGGATAGTCGACTTTTGGATAATTGATTTCATCTCTTTCTGGTTCATTCTCAGTGGTAAATTCGTCTTCTTCATAATCAAGCTCCAGTTCTGAGATAAACTCTTTAAATTTAGGAATATAATGATCCTTTGATGTATCAATTGGATCATATTCAGCAGAATCTTCAGTTTTATAACCAATTAATTGAGGTTTGTTGTAATGATTACTTTTAATCACCTTTAGGATAGCCGCTGACCATTGTTGTTTTGCAGCAATAATATTGTGATACAAGTAACCTACTATGGAAACTATAATACCTCTGGGCATAGTTTTTTGATATTATAATATAACTGGTAGTATAAATCTTGATCTTATTGGATCAACAGAAAGAAACCAACAATTGTTGTTTGTTTATGAATATAAAATCTGAAATTTAAATTTTTTCCCTTTTTTTTGCCACTATTTTTCTTTTGTTTCGGCACGGTCTGAAAACAGATGCTTAGTTTCAGGCAGAAAATAATCATGCTAAATTTATACAACTTACAAAACATTGTTAAAAGTCTGAATTATTATAGTATTATTACAGAATCCCATATCACATGAGAATATCTAACTTTTAATGCACTTTAATTTCCAGTGGTTTCCCTCTCCATTTAATTTAACACAAGTTCTTAGGCTAAATCACAATTTAATATTTTATTGTGTAAATAGTCTAATATGAATGCAATTCCACTATCATCACATATCAATCCATCATTCAGAGGAATAACTGACAGTTTCTTCTGTCTAGACTTAATACCTTCATTATTATTTTGTTTACGTATTGACATAAATAAACCACCCTTCAATGTAAACTCTTCTTTTATTCGAACTTCTAACTTTTTCAATAAGGTATTCTTGTCAAAATGTATGAAATACATTGTTTTATCATTCTTGATCTTTATCTCTATATTTAAATCCCCAACTATTCTTGCAACCTTAGTATTGACTTGATTTGCATTGTTTGAGTAATAAACTATATTAAAAATGTTCAAATTTTTAGAAACTATTTGGTACCTTGTCTTATAAACGTCTTCTGAATCAGTAAACTGTACTAATGATTTTTTGGACATATCATTTAGTTTTTCAAGTAATACGTTGGAATCTTGTAAGTATCTAAATAATTTACCAATGCCTCTTGATTTTAAATAACTCTTTATTGATGAAAGACATAGGTTATGAGGATTAGATTTTGGTAGTTCGATTTGATCAAACTTTCCATCAACTTCCTTTAATGTACATAGCTGTGAATCACCATAATTGAATACAATTTCATCTAATTTAACATTTAAAAGACTCAAGTTATTTTCCAGTTTCAGGAAATTTATTAGTTCAATTATCTTAGAAAGTTTTTGTAGTTTAGTATTGATTGATGTTAATAAAGGTGATTTCTTGAATTCAACCACATCATCAATTCTAAACATCCCTGTCTTTTCATCTAAATAGAAGTCATTCTGTATCAATTTAATTTTGTTTAGCAATTTTCCTGATAATGATATTTTAACCTTTTCATAAGTTTCAATTCTACCAACATTATTACTTTTATTACCTTCTTCATCAACACTACTAAAAGTTAAATATAACAAACTTGAACATTCTGGAATTTTAATGTATGTGTCAGTTTTAATAATAATTGTGTCATTTGAGATAATCTTGTATTGGCATGATGAGCCCAGCTCATTTCCGATTAGTGAGGTGATGACATTGTTGGTTGAATTATTAACTAATGATCTTGATGTTTTATATTCAAAAGATTCAATATTCAATTCCTTCATATTTGCAATTGTCCATTGTGAAGATACTGATTTAATGTTAGCTATGAATGGAATAATTTTTGTATCAATTAATAGAACCATAAACCAATTAACAGGCCATTCTTTTCTTGTATAAAATTTTATATTTTTGGAAACAATTAGATCTTGATTAATTGAACTATTTGAATTGAATGTGGATGAATTTTCAATAATATTATAGATGATTGGATGTTGTTTCAATTCAGATATTGGTAACTTAATTATATTGTTTTGAATCCATCCTGTAACTGATAATAATGTAGTGACTTCATTGAATTTAATATCATTTCTTAAGATTTGTAAATTATAATTAATATTTTTAAAATCATCTGTATTTAGCTTCTTCAAAGAGACATTTAATGAAGGTGATGGATTTTTGAAAAAGAATAAACCAGATGCTTGATCCAACTGTAATAATGATCTATGAACATGTAAATCATCAATTTGATCTAATATTGAAGTAGAATGATCATAATATATCTGATTTAATAATGTATTTATGTAATTAACATCATTATCATCATTTTTAAATGTTCTAATAAATTCTCCTTGTTTAAACCATTTGTAAATAATTTGGTTCTTTTGATTCAAACCAATTTCAATATAAGAATTTTTAAATACAAAACTTCCAACCCAATAGTGAACTGTTATATGAAATTTATCTGATGAATAAATATGTTTGATATTTTTGAAATTTTGTTGTAGTTTTAAATGGATTAAATATAATTTCATTGTATTTGTATAGTTTGTTAAAATTTTATGTAATTCCATCAATCCTCCTCTTTTTAATGAGTCATTTGCGATCCTTATAAAGTTTCTTGATTTCTTTAAGTTTATTAATTCCATATTATTTTGATCTGATGAATTTGAAAATAATGAAACAAATTTGAAATCTAACAAAAAGAAACTAGAGTTTTCATCAAGGATTGAAAGTTGTATTTGGTAATCATTAGTTCTTATTGTAAGTCTACCATTGGATATTTCATAATTCTTTAAATATTCAATTGGTAAATTATCTACTAGTGCCAACTTAATAGACAAAGAAATATTGAGGTCTTCTAAAGTATTCAAGATTTTTCTTGTAGATATTCTGGATTGAATAAAGTTATGAGTTGGAAGTGTAGGTCTACCATTTGTTAAAACTTCTAATGCAGTTATTAAATCAGGATTTGGTAATTTGGCACTTAATAAACTTTGATTTATATTTTTAGTTGCCCAAATTAAATTTGGATAAAGATTTGCTTGTTCTCTTAACCAATTTAATAAATCAATCAATTTAGTGAAATCATGAGCTGAAATTTTTGACCATTTAGTCAATACAAAGAGTCTGATGAACTCTTGTCTTAAATGGACTATTAACTCCAATAGTTTCTTCTTTTTACCTTCATCAGAGGGCAATAGTTGAATTACTTGAACCAAATCAGAGTATGAATGTGCACTGAACTTCTGAAGTATGATAGATAGAGGTATTATATTAGCAGTGACATGTGGAAGATCAGGCACCTCTACCATTCCCAATTCTTCACTCATCTCTAAACGTTGTTCGTTGATGATTAAGTTGTAGTCGTGTTTTCTATGAAGTTGGATTTTTGTTGTGATTTTTTTATTTTTTTTTTGGGAAATAATTTCAGGCCGAATTCGGTAATTACCCAAAACGGACAGCTTGGTGTTTTTCTTCCGATTTCAACAATTCTATTCATTAAAATAAATCAAAACAACAAATAACGTAACAGTCGGTGTTTATTTGAATTGTTATCACCTGTATTCATATCAATATACTGCTACGATGGGTGCTAATATGAAGGGGCTCCAGCAGTTCATTGCTGACATCAGAAATTCAAAGGACAAGGAAGAACAAGACAGGAGAATAAACTCTGAAATTGTCAATATACAGAAACAATTCAATAAGGGAAATAAACTAGATGGTTATCAAAGAAAGAAGTATATATCAAAGTTGATTTATATATATCTAACAGCAGGCTGTGACTCCAGTGCATTTAACCTTAACTTTGGTTATAATCAAATATTGGAATTGATCTCTTCAAAAGTTTACTCAGAAAAAGAGATCGGTTATTTGGCCATTGCACTTTTGATATCAAATAACTATAAGAATGATGATGAAATGGATTTCACCAATTTAATTATCAATTCTTTAAAGAATGATTTAAAGTCAAATGATTTGGAATCTAATTTATTAGCTTTAGACTGTATTGCCAATATAGGTGACAACAATGGTGAAATTTGGGTTGAATTATTGATTGAAGAAGTTTTCCAAATATTGAGATCTCCAACATCACAACCAATTTTAAAGAAAAGATCATGTCTTGCATTTTTGAAATTAATAAAGAATCATCCTGATGTACTAATAAGACATAAACCATGGATTCCAAGAATTTTAAGTTTAGTTGATACCGACAATGATCAAGAATTAGGTATTTTATTATCATTAGTTCCTTTAATTCAATTCATCGCTACAAATGTTGATTTTAATCAAGTTCAAAAATTAATTCCAACATTGGCTAAAAAATTAGAATTACTTTTACTTGAACCTCATAGAGTTCGTGAAGATTATTTCTTTTGTAATCTTGCAAATCCATGGTTAATTATTAGAGTTGCAGATTTATTAAAAATTTTGATAGTAGATGTTACTGATAATCAATATATGGATGTCAATACATTAAGAATTTTAAGAGAATGTGTCTCTAAAACAATTGAAGTTACAACAAAACCAACTAATGATATAACTAAGAAGAATGCTCAAAATGGTATTTTATTTTCAATTATTGGGTTAGCTAGTCATTTAGATCCATCTGATGATGCACTTAATTCATCTATTGATGCAATTACAAAATTATTGAATTCAAAAGAAACTAATACAAGATATTTGGCTTTAAACTCATTGATTAGTTTAACTTCAAAAAGTCCAATTTCAAATACAAGTTTACATTCTACCAAATACCTATTAAAATTATTTCAATTATTAAGAGATAGAGATATATCAATTTGTAAAAAGAGTTTAGATCTGATTTATATTTTAACAAATTTTGATAATATTGAATATGTTGTATCTGAATTAATGAAGATTTTGAAAACTTCTGATAATTTAATAAAACAAGAAATCACAATTAAAGTTTCAGTATTAAGTGAAAAATTTGCAAAAGATCCTAAATGGTTTGTTAATACAATGTTAGAATTAATTGATTTATCAGGAACCAATTTAATGGATTCAATTTGGGAAAGAATTGTTCAAATTGTTGTTAATAATCAAAACTTACAACAATTTATTTGTATGGAATTGATCAAATATATTAAAAAACCAAACTTTACTGAATTTATGGCTAAAATTGCTGCTTATATATTTGGTGAATTTGGTTATAAAGTTAAAGAACAAATTTCTATAGAAAAACAATATGATTTATTAGTAAATCTTTACTTTTATACATCAAATTTAACAAGAGCAATGTTATTAACAACATTTTTAAAATTATATCAACATGATATGCAAAATAAAGCTTTAAAAACAAAAATCATAAAATTATATAGAATTGAAATGGTATCAATTGAAATTGAATTACAACAAAGATCAATTGAATATTTGAATTTAATTTCTAAGATTCAATCAACAGAATCAGGAATGATGCTTTTCAAAATTTTGGTTGAAGAATTACCAACATTCCAAAATAGACAAAATCCATTATTAGAAAGATTAAGTTTAGGTCTTGGTACACCAAGAGTAATGATTTCAACATCAGATAGTTTATCTAAAAAGATTAAGACAGGTAATAATGATCTTATTAAACTTGATGAAAATGGTAATAAAGAGGATGGATTTAAAGATCCATTTAATGATAGTCAAATGATTGATGAAGATGAAGATGAAGATAATACTCAAACAACCAATGGAGATATACAGCCATTGAGTCCAAATTGGGAACAAGGGTTTTACAGATTATTTGAATTTAATCAAGGTGTATTTTTTGAAAACTCTTTGTTAAAAGTTATTGCTAAATTTGGTAAGATTGATGAAAATTCTAAAGATAGTATTTCATTAACACTTACATTCACTAATAAATCACCACAATCATTAAAGTCATTTATGGTATCATTAACTGATTATAAAACTGTTAACCCAAATTTATTAAGTGTTTTAAGAACATTACCAGATAGTGAGATTTCAAAAGATAATAGAACTGTTGCAAGTGTTGAAGTTTCTTTAAGAGGATCAGTTATTAATGACAATGAACACGATATACCAATTTTAGAAATACAATTTAATACTGGTGGTAGTTTTAATAAGATTAGATTAAAATTACCAATTTTCTTAACAAAGTTTTTAATTCCTGGTAGTAATTCAATGACATTTGCTGTATTCTTACAGAATTGGAAAAAGATCGATGTTTTAGGTAATCAAGGTGAATCAGTTGCATATATTAATGCAAGAGGTAGAACAAAAGAATGGTTACTAAGATTTGTTGAAAAAATTGGATTTGCCATTGTTGAACAAAGATCTGAACAATTTATATTTGGTGTGGGAATTATTCATACTAAATCATCAGGTAATTTTGGTACATTGATGAAATTAAAGATTGTTGATGATTCAAATATTGAAGTTAGAGTTAGAGCAACAGGACCAGGAGTTGCAGAAGGTATAACAAATGCAATAACTAACTATTTTAAATACAGTTATTGAATCCAAAATGTTTATGAGATTATATTTTTTAGAAGTTTAATAGAAGAGAAAAAAAATGTTATAGAGGAAATCAGATTGAGATCTTAATCCTATTATAAATGTAAAATTACATTGTATTAATTTACTATATATACGAAGTTTTTATGACCATTATTCAATTGTAGAACTTTATTTATTTAAGATTTTAATCATTAGATTTAATTTTTTGGTGGTCTTGAACCAAAGATATCAGTACCAACTCTAACGAATGAGGAACCTTGATTAATGGCTTGTTTATAATCAGAACTCATACCCATTGATAATTCTAGACTTAAATTATACTTAGAATCTAATTCTTGTTTTAGATCAGTTAATACTTTGAAATCCTTATTTTCACCTTCTGAATGAGAGGTTGTAAAAGAACCAATGGTCATTAGACCTTGGAAGGTTAAGTTTTTAGATTCAGTTTCACTGATTAAATATTCAACAACAGCATATAATGTTTCTTTATCACTTGGTAATAAACCTGATTTTTGTTCTTCATTAGATGTATTAATTTGTAAAAAGACATTGATTTTATCACCATGACCTTCTCTTGTATCATTTAATTTTTTAGCTTTCTTTAAGGAATCAATAGTTTCAACTGAGTAAAGATTTGGAATATTTGTTGATAAATCTTTACATTTGTTTGTTTGTAAACCACCAATGAAATGCCATTGAATATCTTTTGGTAAGATTTTAGCCTTTTCAATTAATTCTTGAACATAGTTTTCACCAAAATGACGAACACCATGGTCATATAAAGCTTTAACATCACTAGCTGGTTTTAACTTTGAGACAGCAACAAGATGAACAGTGTGAGATAATGTTTCTGGTCTTGCATTAGCAGCAGTTTGAATATCATTCAATACTCTTGAATAATTTTCGATTAATTCTTGTGCTCTTTCAGGAGTTGGTTCTTCAAAAACAATTGACATTTTATATTTGGAAGTTGAGTAAAGTGAGGATTGTTGTTTAGGTTTTGAAAGATTGAATAGTCTACTGCTTGAATTTGATACAGATAGGTATGTTCTATAATATGATCTTAACATTAAAATGTTAAAAGTGTTGTAAATTTATAAAATTTATTGCTGGAACAATAAAGAAAAAAAATATTAGTCGTGGAAATTTTCTTTTAGTACTTCAAAATGGTTAGAGAAATACATCGTTAACAGGTAGATTTTGTGTGGATAATCCAAGTATCTACGTATCAATGTCCTTTGATTAGATGACTGGATGCTCAATGATGTTCTTATATACCTTTAAACTTCCAAGTTTTATTAGTTTATTAGAGACTCAAGTAGTAGGATTTAGCTAGTAGAGTAGTAATTTGCGACAGTAGAGTTATAATTCTGAATCCACAATGTCATTGAATAATTATTAACTGTACATCTATTCTATTGTATTGTTCAATATATTGGAAGAGATAAAACACCAGTAATATAAATTAACTTTAATGTTATAACTAGTTAACCTATTTCTCCAAAATTTCAGCAAACAAGTTTCAGTATTCTATAGTGACAATAATGAATATTGAATAAAGTTAAAATAATTAATGAGAACCAGAGTCTTCTGGGATAGTTTCTATCTTTATAGTGGAATATACTCAACTGTTTTCTTCTAGGATCCTGTATAATCGATTGTAATTGGTTAGTGGTCATAACTGGAGCCAGCAAGTATTTTGCAAGTTGTAGCACTAAAGTATGTAATTCCTTCTCATAAAATTATAACAGAACAACCAGACTTTGGACTATAGGACTGTATTCATTCATAATAAATTACCATAACTATCATCGACCTAACTACTGCTCTCAAACTACAACACAATCATCTCAATTGACTAACTTCTATTACTATTAACTATTTAACTACAAAGCCAATTCTAAAATTCTACTTTCTACAAAAAAAAAAGAACGATTTGAAATTTCTGCTTTTTGACACTTCAACAAATTCATTAAATCAAAACAAACAACAACAAAACAGATACATATCGTTTGCAAAGAACCCATACTTTGGTCCAGTTACATTCAATTGCCCTCCAATATCCCTCCTACTGCTCTTGATCTGCTTCTATAGCTACCGTCTCTCTTGCTTATCGTATCCCTTTCAAAGTTTGGCCCAATATGTCTAATGATCCAACCGTCATTACCAAACCTTTGGGTGAACTCAACCCTGATTATGTGATCTCTCTTCAATTCTCTGTTGATCATGAATCTGGTTCTCCTCTATCTGATTCCATCAAGAATTATGAAAAATTAGTTGAATCATTAACATCTGCTGGTTTTTATACAATTGTTAGACCAGGTGAAAATTCAACTTTGTTATTATTTGTCAAAATTAATGATGTTGTTCTATTAAAAACTGCAAAATCATTTAGATTAAAAGATTATCTTTATGGTATTAAGAATGATATCGATGGTGATGAACATATTATTCAAACATTATCATCAAATGAAAAATTACGTGTTATCTACTCCTTATTAACAAGTCCACAATATGACGGAGGTTTAGGAATTACTCCAGGTTTTGGTGATTGGCAATTTATTGATAAGATTATTCCATTATACAATTATGAACAAAATAAAAGATTACTTGATGATATCAAGACTAAAAAGTTTTATACAGAAAATGATATCACTAAAATTAAAGATTTATGTGGTGAAAAAGTTGCTCTATATTTTGCATTTTTAAAATTTTATTTCCTTTGGTTATTTATTCCTACAATTTTAGGTCTTGTCTCATTTATTTTCTTTAGAAGATACTCAATTGTATTCACTGTTTTCAATTTATTATGGTCTATGATTTTTATCAATGTTTGGAAAAAGAAACAAGTTTCTTATGCTATTCAATGGGATACTCTTGATTCAAACTTAATTGAAGTCAAAAGACCTCAATTCGTTGGTGAAATTAAACGTTCTGATCCAATTACTGGTTTAAACACTCCATATACTCCAGGTTATAAAAGAATTTTAAAACAAATTGCTTTCACTCCAGTTATTTTAGGTACTTGTGCTATTTTAATTTCTTATCAATTTATGTGTTTCTTCATTGAAATTTTCTTAAATGAAGTTTATCAAGGTCCAGGAAAAATGTTCTTAGGTTTAATTCCAACTATTTTAATTTCTGCTTTTGTTCCAATTTTAACTATTATTTACACAATTTTTGTAAATAAAGCAATGAAATGGGAAAATCATGAACATCAATCAACTTATGATAGATCATATACACAAAAACAATTTATTTTGATCTTCTTAACTTCTTATGTTCCATTGATTATTACAAGTTTTGTTTATTTACCATTTGGTCACTACGTTAACTCTTACCTAACTTCAATTCATAGTTATACTGATAAATATAACATTGCTATTGAATCAAAGAAATTCCAAATTAACAATGAAAGATTACACCAACAATTTTTATATTTTACATTAACCAATCAAATTATTGGTTTTGTTGTTGAAAATATTGTTCCTGTTGCTATTCGTTTTGCTCTAAGTTTCTTAAACAATAAGAAATCAATCAATGCTCCAGAAGTTTTAAATGATTCACCAGAAGAAGTTCAATTCTTAAAAGATGTTCGTACTCAAGTTTCATTGCCAGCTTTCGATGTTGATTCAGAATACAGAGAAATGGTTGTTCAATTTGGTTATTTGTCTCTTTTCGGTCCAGTTTGGTCATTAGCACCAGCTATTTCATTATTAAACAATTGGGTTGAATTTAAAGGTGATGCTTACAAATTATTATTCCAAAGTTCAAGACCTGTTCCAATTAAGACTGATACAATTGCTCCATGGGATGACAATTTAAGAGCATTAACCTGGATAGGTACTATCATTGCACCAGGTATTGTTGCCATGTTTAGACAATCTGCTATTTTATCACACATTGAAAAGCACACTTTCTTAGATAGTCCAGTTAAAATTAAACCATGGAGTGTTTTAATTGTTATGTTGGTTACTGAACATATTTCTATTGGTTTGAATTTAGCTGTTGAAGCTTTCTTTAAGAACTTAAACTCAAAAGAAGAAACTTCATACAAGAATAAGTTATATGGTACACGTAGAACTTATTTAGAAGCTTACATTCAATCTTCCAATGATTATACTTTGTCAAAGAGAGAAATTACAATTGATCCAACTGAAAAATCATGGGAAAAATATGCTAATAAGGAAAAATCTTTAAAAGATGGTCAAGTTATTGCTAGAGATATTTTTGAATCTGCTAAAGAATTTGAAAAATCAGGTAAAACTTCACACCCTTCTTCAACTATTGCTTCTTCTGTTCCAAACTCTGAATCTCAATCAACAAGTTATAAACAACACATTGAAAAACCAGAAGCTACTATTAAGTCACGTTCAATTGAAACTCCTGCTCCAAATTCTACCACTTCCGTTCCTACTATTGATGTTAATGATGTCCCACTAAGTTCCACTGAATCTACAACAACTGCTGACATTTCTGGAGGTGCTGCTATTGCTGCTGCTTCTGTTGCTGCTGTTTCATCTTCTGTTACTCCTACCGATGTTTCCAACTCTACCTCAGATATCCAAACTCCAAAGGTTGATTTTGATAGTGAAATCTATAGTTCTTCTAGAAACACAAGTGCTTATGACGATAGTATTGCTGGTGCAACCTTACCACCTGGATTTGAAGATGAAAGTACATCTGTTATTGACAGTGAAGAATACGCTGCTTCATCTGTTCCAGCAGCTTCACAAAGTGTTAACACTTCACGTTTTAGTCTAAATATGGCTGGTTCTGAAATCAAATCAACTTCAATGTCCAAATTATCTAATGGTTCAAATACCACTACTGATTCATTAAAGAAAACTATCAATGATAATGTCCAAACTGCCGCCTCAAAAGTTGATGAATTAGTTAAGGACCATGCTAATGGTAATGAAAGTGCTACAAAATTAAATGACAGTGTTCAAAACATTGCATCTCAATCAAACAAATACTTGAACAATGTTAAATCAGAAGCTCCAGAAGTAGAAACTCCTACTAAATCAAGAAATATTCCTGCTGCTATAGATACTAGCTCTGCTACCATCAACAGTTCATCTAAACATTCTGCTCATGTTTACAATGAATTTATTAAGACCTCACCATCAACCACACCAATCAAGGCTCAACATTCAACATTCCCAAATCAACATACTGAACATACCCAACAACCATCTACCACCCATGGTACTCATGGCCACCATGCAGCTGCTTCATCAAATACTTTAAAACCACCACATAAAGCCACTGAAGACAATGCCTCTGAAATTAGTGATGTTTCCTCTTCAAAGAAGAAGAAGGGTATTTTCTCATCAATTAAGAAGAAAGTAAATTCATCTGTTCATAGTACTCCAGGCAAATCAGGTCATCATCATCACCATACATCATAAAATATTTGAAGTGTAATATCTTAATGAGATATCTCATTTGAATTGTATTTTATGTTCCTGTTTTTGATTTTATTTTAATAAGTTATTTCTAAAAATTTATTGTTTTACTCGAATTATATATTCCATTAGTATTATATATTATAAATGTACACTCTTTCATATGAACCTGTTAGTAGAATTATAGTTTCAGATATTTACAAGATATAACAATTATATAAATAGAGTAGTTGCGTTTATTAAAGAATTAAATTAATTGAAGACTATGTTTTGATGATATCAACTCTTGCCCTTTTCCAAATATCATGTAAATATAACTCATCACCTTCACCAATAGATTGCTTTTCATCAATTTTAGTCATTTCTTCAAAGTCAGGCTTCTTTATAGTTACTTGTGCATATGATCCAGTTGAACCTCTTAAAAATTGTCCAGGGTTTATGATTAATGTATTTTTTACAACTCTTGCAAAATATCTTAGTTCTGAAGGTATTATTAATATATCAGGAATAACATCATTGAATTCAGATAAACCTAAATATGGAATTTCTAAATCTGAAGCTGGTAAATTACCAGAAATTGTTGGCTTTAAGTTGACTGAACCTGGGAATGATGGGTAAAATCTTCTTTGTTCAAGAACATGTGTTGTAATTCTATCAAATCTATTTTCCTTTGTAACAGAGCCTTGAACAATTTCTCTTAAGTCTTTAAATATATCATTATTAGAGACACCTATTAAAGTTTCATTGATTTGAAATATGGAAGGGTTTGGGAAAGTTTTAAAGTTTTTGGTTAATAGTAATTGTTTTCTATCTCCAATAGAGTCTTGTGGATATGAAGCATGTTTAGCAGTTGCATCTTTCATAGATGGGATTAAAATGATTTGGATATTATGATTGATCTTTTTCAAAATTGGTGATACAATAAATTTGAAGACCTCATCTAAAGTTTTTGGTTTCTTTGGATCGTCTATTTCAATTTCACCATTTGCTATTAGAGGGTGAGTTATATCTATGAATGGACCAAACATTATAATTGCATGTGGTTTAATTTCATCATTTATCTTATCAACTAATGAATTCAAAATATCGAACTTTAAATCTTTGTTATTTGTATAAGGACCTGATGTAATTAAAACTTTGGTATCATTTAATTGATCATCATAATAACTGTTTAATTCAGATTTTGTAGTAATTGGAAACCCTAAAAGTGGCATCTCTAATATTTCACTAACTTTGAAGTATTCACCAGTTGCATTCTTACCCTTTAATACAACAATTTGACCAGCAAATAAAGAATAATCTTGTAATTCATTTAAATCTAATTGAACTCTTGAACCAATCCCCAACATTCTTGAAGTTTCTAATGCTAATGATTTTGAATTTAATGGTGTAACTGAAGGATCAATTGCAGGATTATCTGCTACAATTCTACCAATTGTTACTATTTCATCTTGTGATATAATTGAAGGGTTTGATATTTCAACATCTGGATGAGCTTCTGTGTATATTTTGATAAAATTATCGATTTGATCATCTAAAACATCTGCTGTTTCTAATAATTTTGTTCTCATAGTTCTAAATTGATATTTTTTTGGATCAAAATTAGCTATTAGTTTGATTGTGTTACTATCATCAGTATTTAAACCTTGTGATATCTTAATATTATCATTTAAAGATTCGATAACTTCACCAGATTTATCATCAGTTTTCAATGGAGTAGGGGTGGCTAATTCGTTCTTTAGTGTAACAGATGGTGTTTGTAAATTGGAAGGTGGTATTATCTTACTGGCAGTTGGATGATCTAGTTTCTTTTTCTTCAATAATGGAGTGGATGGCATGAAATTGAAACTGTTATTCATATTGTTAACCACTTTTCTATTGGATTTGGAAACACTATTAAGTAGATTGTTTTTAGACGCATTCTTTTCTAATTTTGTTTGAATATGAGATTGTAATTCACTTAATGCTTCAACAGTGTATGGGATCTTCTTACCATCTTTCTTTTGAAATATGAATGAATTCCATTCTATTAAGAAATCATCAACAGAAAGTGAAAAGATTTTGATGATTTGTTCACATGACGATAACAGCTTAGGATCATTAATTGTAGGACCCAGTCTCTTTACTAACTCTTTGGTATTTGACATCTCTAACCTGGAAGTTTAAAATATTAATATAAAAGTTATCTATTCTAACCTAATCAAAAATACAAACGCGTCTTTGTTATTATTTTTCAAAATAACGCGTATTTTCTGGTGAAGTTGACTACAAAATGACAGAGTGAAGAGCATGTGTCTATTAAAGTGTAGTGATTCTACTATAACAAAGGTAGTTACATTTAATTCCACTAACATGATATCATGTACTTACTATCAATATTTTGAATGTTTAAACCTATTTATATAGTAAAATCATAAATTAATCACGTGACAGTAAATCATCCGAACACCTCTCTCCCAAATAAAGGACTCTCAAAAAAATGAACTCCAAAAAAAAAGCAGTCACAATTTCACTGAAAAATCCAAACACCAAATCTGTAGTGAAAAATACAAAACTTTTTTCATCTTCTAACTAGTGTTATTATTACAGCTCTTGATCAATCCAATAATAATCAAAATGGCTCCAAAAGGTAAGAAAGTTGCTCCAGCTCCATTAGCTACCAAGACCACCAAGTCAAAAGGTTCAAAGAACCCATTAGCTGAATCAAGACCAAAGAAATTTGGTATTGGTCAAGCTGTTCAACCAAAGAGAAACTTATCAAGATTCGTTAAATGGCCAGAATATGTCAGATTACAAAGACAAAGAAAGGTTTTATCATTAAGATTAAAGGTTCCTCCATCAATCGCCCAATTCCAAAACACTTTAGACAGAAACACTGCTGCTGAAGCTTTCAAATTATTCAACAAGTACAGACCAGAAACCAAAGTTGAAAAGAAAGAAAGATTAACCAAAGAAGCTGCTGCCATTGCTGAAGGTAAGACCAGACAAGAAGCTTCACCAAAGCCATTCGTTGTCAAATACGGTTTAAACCACGTTGTTTCTTTAATTGAAAACAAAAAAGCTAAATTAGTTTTAATTGCCAACGATGTTGACCCAATTGAATTAGTTATCTTCTTACCAGCTTTATGTAGAAAGATGGGTGTTCCATACGCCATCATCAAAGGTAAAGCTAGATTAGGTACTTTAGTTCACCAAAAGACCTCAGCTGTTGCTGCTTTAACTGAAGTTAAACCAGAAGATGAATCTGCTTTAGCTACTTTAGTTTCAACTGTTAACTCAAACTTCACTGAAAAGTATGAAGAATCAAGAAAACACTGGGGTGGTGGTATCTTAGGTGCTAAGTCCCAAGCTAAGGCTGAAAAGAGAGCTAAGGCTTTCTCAGCTTAAGTTCTTTAAAGTTTTTTGAAATCTATTTGTATAAAAGAGGAGAAAAGTTTAATGAATAAAAATTAATAAAAATTTAGAACTATATTGTATTGTTTTTGTTTTAATATTATCTCGAAATTAGTTATTGCTAAAACTCTACAGTTGATAAATTTTAAAATTAAAATCATTAGTACATTATAATCAATTATTTAAAATTAAAATATTAAGAAATCCAAATTAAACACAATATAATCAAATAACACAAACACAAAATAAACCACTATAAATGTCTCTGGTATCTCTTATTCCAAACAGCTTTATATCTCATCAAATAGTATATTTTTACGTCTAAATATATCCTCCAGAATGTTCTGATGATGTATCAGAAGCGCTGGATCCACTATCACCAAAAGCTTCCATTCTTATTGCAGCTAACCATGGATCATTCAATAATTCAGCAGCAGTAGGTCTTTTGTCAGGATCTTGTTGCAAGCATCTTGTTAAAAATTTAAAACCAGCTTTACTTAATTGATCTTTAGCTGGAAATTGAGGTAAATGACCAGCAGCAATATGATACATAATAGCCCACTCATTATCTAAATTAGCCCATGGTCTACGACCTGTAACCATTTCTAATACACAACAACCCAATGACCAAATATCAACAGCACCATATCTAGTAGAATTCTTACCAGTAATAACTTCAGGTGACATATACATTGGAGTACCAGTCATACTATTCAGTTTTGTTGTTGGTCTTTTTGATGAATTCTTTGCAATAACTTTAGCAGCACCAAAATCAACAAATTTAATAATACCATTATGATCTAACAAAATATTTTCTGGTTTGATATCTCTATGAACAATACCCATATCATGTAAATATGCTAACCCTTCAAACATTTGTAATGCATATACACCAACTACAGTTTCATCTTCAATTCTACCATGTTCCAGTAAACCTGCTAATGAACCACCTTCACAGAATTCCATAAAAATATTAACCTTATCACGATGAACTTGAACACCATAATATTGTACAACATTAGGATGATTCAACATTTCCAAAACAGTCATCTCTTCTTTGATTGATGGTACAACTTGTTTAATGGATTGTGAATCTTGGAAACGAATTTCTTTAACAGCAAGTAACCCACCAGAATCTAAATTAATTGCAGAGTAGACACTACCAAATGTACCACCACCAATAAATTTTCTCTTTTGCCATCTCATAGATAAACTTGAAAAGGTAGAAGCCAAAAATGTTAAATATTGATTTTCAGTATTTGTATCATCTAATACTTTACCAACTATTTCTTTGCTGGTACGTTTTTCAAGCTGTTTGATTTGGTCCATTGTATGGTCTGATAAAGCTTTTAAGATATCAGCATCACTTTCAACATCATTAGGCAACAGAGCAGTATTTAGTATTTTCTTTTCAGCCTCACTAGATCTTGCACCCATAACATCAAAATGTGAAATTAATAATGACATACATCCAGCAACTTTTTCTTTCAACATATTAAATTGAGATTCTTTTAAAGCCAAAATATTATACCCAGTTGAAATGTCCATAGCAAATTCTAATGCAGAAACACACCATCTAAATGTCTTCTTGTCTGTAGGAATACAATCATCGACGATAAAACTAACCCAATCAATACTTAAATCAATCATTTTCATAATAATAATAGATCTTTTAGCAGTATCTGAGTAACGTAAATAGTTCTTACCATAATCTCTTGCAAAACAATATAAATTGTAAATAGAATCATGTGATTTGTTGTATTTTTGAATAATACTTTTTTGAACACTGACTTGATCCATAACTGTAATGGTTAATCTATTAAATAATCTTTCAATTTTCATTAATTCTTTATTAACCTTTGGTAAACTAGATCTATATTCAGCAAAAGTGACATTGTCTTCAACAATATCTTCAAAGATTTGGATGGTATATGGTAATGTTGCAGATGAACCTTGTGTAATTAATAAAACTTTACCAGGTTTAACATCAAAACTAACGTCAATGTTACGTAACTCTAAAACAGGACCATCCCAAATCATAGGTTTAAAAGAACTGACTGCAATAATATAACCCGTATTTTCATCTTCTTCAGAATAACTATAAAGTTCAGCTAAATGAGGTTTTGGTCTATATAAATCACTTCCAACTTCATAAGCTTTTAAAATCTTTATTAATTCTTCTGTTTTACCATATAGATGACCTGGAGCCAATAAATATACACCTTCTGTGCTACCTGTTTGGATTAAGAAATGATCAGATCTTTTAACCAATTCTAAAAATGGTTTGGCTCTGTTTAAAGTGTATAAAGCAGAATTATTTAAAGCCTTTGTAATCAAATTTGCAAATTTAGTCAATTTTCTTCTGATAACACTAAAATTATCAATAGTTGATACAACCATATTATTAATTTCTTCATCACCAGTTATATCTTCTAATATTCTAGTTTGATTCATTGAATAACTTGATAATCTTGTAATTAATCTTGTAGTTAAAAATGAGAATTGATTGGCTAATTCAGGACCTGCCCCATTAATATAGCAACCAACATTTTTTAATAACCCCCAATATTTTTCTAATTCATCAGGTTCTTTAAATGTTCTAAAGCCTTTTTTAGAACTATCTAATAATTTTCTGTGTAGTAAAGTAAATAAATAATCTACTGCTTCTAAAGTTGTTGAATCAATATCATGAGTTGGATCTAACTCTATATCCCAACCATTGGAATATTCTGACATAATATGTTTAACATCAACTGCCAATATAATATAAGAGGAGAAATCGTCAATCATTTCATCAATCATCATCATTGTTGGTTGTTGTAATAATTTAGCGTAACTTAAACGAACCTTTATAGCTTCATTAATCAATCTAATTGGGAAAACAACAATATCCATTAAATCATCCATAAAACTAGGTAATCCTAATTGTGAATATAATTGTCCAAATCTCATTTCAGCATATTTTGCTTTATTTACCCATGGAGCATTTGGATGGAATACTCTTCTTTTAAAAATATTAGTAATATCTTTTTCTTTGATTATTGTTTCAGCAAATGAAGTTTCATCAAATCCATCATTTTTAGCTTTTGTAAAATCTAAATCATCATTTTGTGTCCAATGTTTCAATAATGTTATCTGGAATTTTAATCCAGATGTTATATTTGCCCAGGAAACTAAAGCATCAACTCTTGTTTGAAATTCTTCTGTTCCAAAATTTGGTTTATCTTTAATCATTTCACTTGTTTCTCTCCATAATTCAAGAATGTTCAAATATTTATTTAATAATTCATCAACTTTTGTTGTAGCTTCATCATATGATTCATTAGTAATTTTAAAGTTCATTATATCATCATAAACAGAATCAGCTAAACTTCTTTGATAACTTAAAATTTTCTTTTGGGTTTCAACAGTTCTACCTAAAATATAAGATTTTATACCAATCCATAAATTATCTTTATAAGTAGCTTGTAAAGATATATCATCATTTTGTGTTTTAATTCTTCTCTTTTCTGACCGTACCACATCACCATTAAGAACTGATGAAAGCATTGTTTGCCATTCTAATCTTTCTAAAAAGATTGGACTATCTTCACCTTCTTCTAATATGGCAGTATCTAATGAATTATATGGATCTATTTCAAGAGGATCAAACTCTGGAATAATGGCTGGATTTGTATTATCAAAATAATCATCATCCTCAGAATGTTCATAATCATCTTCCTCTTCTTCTGAATCAACATCAGCTTCTTTTCTATCAAATGGAATACCTTTTGTATAATAATCATCAACTAAATCATTTGTCATTTTTTTCAAATATAATTTTTCTCTACTTGCATAATTTGCATTTATGTTCATATTATTTCTTGATAAAGTAGTAGAAGATCTCTTTTGAGTATATCTTATAGAACCTGATGGAGTTCTAACAGGTGAATAATTTATACCACCACTGCTAACAGCACTAAGTGTAGTGCTACTATTTGGACTATTAGCTGATCCACTATCTGAATTAGAGTTTTTTCTTTGATTCATTATCATTGAATTACTTGCAGAATTTGGACGACTTCCAGTTAAAGTGTTCAGTGGAGAGATCTTGAATGGTACACGACCTGGACCATTAGTATTTGTATAAGATGGTATATTTGAAGATGAGTTTAGATTCATTGTACTATTTGGAGATTGTTGTTTATATTGAGGATGATTAGTGAGACTAATACTTCTCTGTACTTCCATTCTTTGATGCATCTGTTGTGTTTGTTGTTGTCTCTGTGGTTGTTTTTGGGATTGTTCAGCACCAGAACCACCTAGCAAAGGAGATGAGCTTGACCTGTGGTTCATTCTTTCAATTTTCTGGTATTCTTATGTATTATATAACACCACTGTATTTACCTTTAAGCTTTGATACTAATTAATATGGGAGTAATGAATGATATAGGTGTTGATATTTATCGTTTCTTTATTTCAACTTTTTTATCTTAGAAGTCAAAACTAACTTTGAAAACTTAGGAGGAAAAACGACCAGTAACTATCAATACTTGAAGAATGTATACACTCTGTGTTAATATCACTTATAAGAACCTTTTCCTAGCGCAATAGTATCTATCAATGAGTTTTAATGATGACTTTAACTTTATTTGTTTTGATTGGCGGTACCTGAGTTTTTATGCCTGTGTGTAGTTTTTTTTTCTAGTATCCATTTATTTTTTTTTCTGCTGCTAATTTTCAGAAATGGGATATTAATATTGGTAGAGACAACAGAATGATAGAATTAGGCAATAGGGGTTTGAATATTGGATTAATAAGGTAATGTAATGAGGGTGTTAAGTAAGAAATACGATATTGATATTGATGATTAGATTACAACAGCCTTTGAATCATTAAATAAGCGTGAAATATTAGAAGATCCAAAAAAAACTTAAGCGAAAGGTTAAATTTTAGGCCATACAAAAAAATTGCAGTAATAATAATATAATAGATTTCTATATTGACACATTGTGATTATATATGACATGTAAACAAACTTTTTAGCATTCCTATTTCTGAATTCTTGATTGATTCATTCATTATGATGATAATGTTTGTTATTTTTTCTTTTGTTTTAAAAAATAAATAAATGTACAATATATAAAGTATAACTTAATGATGGATTTTTTAATTGATTGAATGAATAAAATGATATCAATCAATTTTTCTTGAGGAATGGATAAGATGGGAAATAAAATAAAATAATAATAATAAATGGAAGTTGTGATAAAATAATAATAATAATGATAACAATATATGTATATGTGAATTGTTGATATGATGTAGAAAACAATTTCTAATTTTGAAGGTAGAATGGTAATTATTGATAATAGTGTAGTAGTAAATTCATAAAGTTCATCAGATTATATGGATGTTTTTTGTTTTTTTTAAAATCCATATCTATTTTAGTCTGTAGAATAATTTTGGAGCTACACAGTCATTGATATGATGTTGTAAATGGAAGAATTCTTCAACACAATCTTCTTTGTAATGTTTTTCATGGTAGTTTTCTTCTTCCATTTCTTTTGTAACTCTTTCAACACATTCAGCGTAATGATGGACATATGGTTTAATGTGTTCATCTTCAGCACATTCAGCTCTTAATTTTTCTAATTGATCTCCACCACCTTCTTCATCTTCATCTTCATCATCTTCATCTTCGTCTTCTTCTTCTTCTTCATCATCACCACCTTCTTCAGCTGGGGCTTCAGCTTCTTCTTCTTCAGCAGCAGCTGGGGCTTCTTCTTCGGCAGCTGGAGCTTCAGCTTCTTCTTCAGCAGCTGGAGCAGCTGGAGTTTCTTCTTCAACTGGAGCAGCTTCTTCGGCAGCTGGGGCTGGGGTTTCTTCAGCTGGAGCTGGAGCTTCTTCTTCAGTAGCAACTGGAGCTGGGGTTTCTTCAGCAGCTGGTTCCTATTAAAATCAAGATTGACGTTTTGTTAGTAATCTGTAACACTAAATCTTAAACATATAAACATTTCTTTTATAGTCTTAATAACTGTAGGAAAAAACGAGACAAAAACGCAACAAGACATACTTCAGATTCAGCAAAAGCTAATGTAGGTACGAAACTTTCGATAAGGTCAGATAAGAAAGCCATTGTAGTTGAATATTGAACAAAAAATGTATAAATTCTATGTGTTGATCTTTCTGATAATTTGCAATAGTAGTTTTTTTTTTTTTTTTCTATTCTCGATGATTTTTTGAAAATACAAATTAATTTTTGTCTAATTGGCTGAAAATCTACTGAAAAAAGCTAAAAAATCTAAGGAAGGTAACCCTAAAAACTGTTAATGGTTAATTACATGTTTTGTGATGAATTGTATGAATAATGTGGTTCATTTGAGTGTAATTGGGGACTCATATCTATATCTAATGTACACAACATTGTAAATTTTCCATAAATAAAGAGAAATAAACTGAGTTTAAGTACTCAAACAACAACAAAATAGAACCATTTCTTGTGGTTCGATGTTTTTTTGAAGATAAGTTGTTTGCGTGCAGCCCATTTTTGTTTTGTTAGGGCGACACGGTAAGGACACACTGAGGGAGATGAGGTCTGAAAATTTTTATTAGGAAATAAATTTAAAAACATTGAATTAATAAATAACTAGATCAATAAATATTTTGACAAGTATACCATGGCTACCGTTATTCCTCCACCATCAAAGAAACAAAAGAGAGAAGCTCAAAAGGTAAGAGAAGTCGACCTTATCCCACAAGATCTTCCTAATGTCTTGATCAAATTCCAAGCTTCAGATACTGGTGAATCAGTAGGTGGTAGTATTAGAGTTCCTGGTGGAATTAGTGAAAAACAATTAGAAGAATTATTAAACAAGTTGATCAATGGCCCAGATGCTGATGATGAACCGGTACCGTATAGTTTCAGTCTTTTAAATGATGGTGATAAATCAAAGAATAAAGAAGAATTAATTGATATTAAAGATAATTTATATACATCAGTTTTAAAACCTGGTTTAAAAACAACAGAAGATTTTATGACTTTAGTATATACACCAAGAGCTATTTTCAAAGTTAAACCAATCACAAGATCTTCTGCTACAATTAGTGGTCATGGATCAACTATTTTATGTACACAATTTGCTCCACATACAAGTTCAAAAATGGTTACTGGTGCAGGTGATTCAACTGCAAGAATTTGGGATTGTAATACTCAAACTCCAAAACATGTTTTAAAAGGTCATACTAATTGGGTTCTTTGTGTAAGCTGGTGTCCAAATGGTGAAATGATTGCTACTGGTTCAATGGATAATACTGTTAGATTATGGTCTGAAGATGGTGAAGCGCTAGGTGGTGCTTTAAAAGGTCATACTAAATGGATTACTTCTTTAGCTTGGGAACCAATTCATCTTGTTAAACCAGGTAATAGTCCAAGATTAGCATCTGCTTCAAAAGATGGTACAATTAAAATTTGGGATAGTGCAAGAAGAGTTTGTTTAATGACAATGAGTGGTCATAGTGCATCAGTTTCATGTGTTAAATGGAGTGGTAGTGGTATAATATATTCAGGTTCTCATGATAAAACTATTAAAGCTTGGGATGCTAAAGATGGTAGATTAATCAACACATTAAAATCACATGCTCATTGGGTCAATCATTTATCATTATCTACAGATTATGCCTTAAGAATGGGTGCTTATGATCATACTGGTCAAAAACCTT
Organism: Ruyongia namnaoensis; assembly: GCA_030563805.1. Lineage (NCBI taxonomy): Eukaryota > Fungi > Ascomycota > Saccharomycetes > Phaffomycetales > Wickerhamomycetaceae > Ruyongia > Ruyongia namnaoensis. The sequence goes on from JAJMKA010000005.1 coordinate 72,739, forward strand.
CTTCACCAGAAGAAGCTCAAAAGAAAGCTTTAAAGAATTATGAAAAAGTTGCAAAAGTTAATGGTTCAATTGAAGAAAGAATAGTGACTGCAAGTGATGATTTTACAATGTATTTATGGGAACCATTAAAATCAAATAAACCAATTTGTCGTATGACAGGTCATCAAAAATTAGTAAATCATGTTCAATTTTCTCCAGATGGTAGAAATATAGTATCTGCCTCTTTTGATAATTCTATAAAATTATGGGATGGTAGAACTGGTACATTTATAACAACTTTTAGAGGTCATGTTGCTGCTGTTTATCAAACTTCATGGTCATCAGATTGTAGATTATTAGTTAGTTGTTCTAAAGATACTACATTAAAAGTATGGGATATAAGAACAAAGAAATTATCTGTTGATTTACCAGGTCATAGAGATGAAGTATATTCAGTTGATTGGAGTGTTGATGGTAAAAGAGTTGCTAGTGGTGGTAAAGATAAACAAGTTAGATTATGGACACATTAGGAGATTTTTTTAATTTATATACCAGAAACATTATAATTAAATTGCATCACAGTTATGTTTTTTATTAAATCTATTATGAATAATATATATAACTGATTCTTTTAATTGGAAAGTAGAAATTGAATAAAATTATCGATTTTAAAGAGAAATTATTTATATAACTTCGTCTAATAGGGTAACGAATTTGGTACGCGCACTCAAGTTGATTTTAACTGAAATAAAT
>JAJMKA010000005.1:73570-192682 GCA_030563805.1 Ruyongia namnaoensis
GAAAAAAAAAAAAAAAAAAAAAAAACTTGAACAAAAATATTGATCAAATTAACTGAAGAACTTTAACTTCATTTCAATAATAAAACTAACATTACTCAACAATGGTAAAGGTTATTTCTGCTGAAATAATAGCAGCTCAAAAGAAGGCTATCTCCACATATATCAACTCAGCAAAATCATCTATTGAGTCAGCTTCAAAAAAGACTCTTGAAACAACTACACCAACATATCAATTCACACCAGCTAATTGTATTGAACTTGAGAGTAATATTGGAAATAAAGCTAATCATTTCCCAAGTCTACAAGATTTAAAAACTTCTCAAATAAAAGCTTTAGATGTTAATGGTGAACCAAATAATGGTTACTTTTTACAAAAATCAAGATATAATAGTTATCCAGTTTATTCAGAAATAAGAAATCCAAATCGTAAATTTACAGAAATTACAAAGATTAAAGGTGATATTGTTCTTTTCAGAAATGATTTATTACAAGCTTTCCCATTTTTCAAAAAGAAGGATGTCAAGATCTATCCAACAAGTAAAAAGATTTCAATTAAAGGTGACTTTGTAGACCAATTCAAATATGTCTTCAAACATGTCTTTGAAAAGAAACAAGAAAATTGAGTTATTAATACATTAACTGGTGCTTGTACATATAAAAACTAATTGCTCTTCATGAATAGAAAAGAATGATAAAATGGTTATGAGTCTCAATTTATTGCATTTCTATACGTTATAATAAACAAAAAAAAAATTAGAAAAAACAATATGCATTTATTTTTTTTTTATATAAGATATTATATCTTAAACAGTTGGATCTCTGATCAACTTTTTATAGATATAAATTGTAGGTTTTTGACTAATTATTGTTGATAAACTAGATAGCACTGGTGATATGGATTTTGTTTCTTTACATTGGATAAATAATTTCTTTAAAAAGTTTAGATTTTTAAATTTCAGTACTTCATTAATCTCAAACTTATTAAAAGATTTAGCACTACCAGTTTTACCCCATCTAAAACCTGGTATTGATCTTAATTCAGATTTCTCTTTCTCTGTAATTAAATAATCAAATTTATACCAAATATTTCTTAATTCTTTTTCATCTTCTGTCTTATCATAAATAACACGATATTGATTAAAATCTAATTCACCAAATTTAGTAACACCAGACATACAAGAAGCAACATCCATATGAACAGTAACATCATGAACATTTTGTCTAACAATCATATCATTGAATTGTTGTAATGCATCTCCTCCAGGATAATTCATTGAAGATAGATGTAATTTTCCAAATGATGCAAATGCAGAAGCTAAACAAGAAAATAAAATCACCAAAATGATTATGAAATGTGGTAATGACTTTCTAACTCTTGGTATTATATTTGAAGTAATTGTTTCAGCAGCTGTCAATGTAAAGATTGGAATAATATAAGCAATGAATCTTAATTCTTTATGTGGTTGGAATGATATTAATAAAATGTATAAAATAGATGAATATTTTAAAATCTTTAAATTTAATTGATCTCTACCATTACTGAATAATTGTAAAATAATGATTAATGGTGGTTGGAATATCTTTAATAAATAATTTGTAAAATATGCATAATATGGTTCAGTACCCCATAATTGACTATTTCCTTCAACAACATTAAAAATAAAACTTTCTAATTCAGGTATTGTCCATCTTTGCCAAAAATAACTATCAATAAATAAACTTAAAACACAACCTAATGAAGCACCAGATAGGAACGTTGAGATCAATTCTCTCAATGTAACTTTCTTATAAATCAATGCAACAAATCCAATACATAGAGTTAATAATAATAATTCAATTCTAAATATAATTGTCATTAAAGCGAATTGAAAAATAGCACCAAGATAATCATCATTTTGAAGAATCATTGAAAAGGCATAATTAACCCATGGCATAACAAGGAAATTTGGTAATGTTCTTGAGGCATAGAACATCATATGAAATTGTGTAATTTGTAATATAGTAAACCAAAATTCAAACCAATTACTATTGTTCTTTAAACGTAATGATTTTCTTAATTTACTTAATCCATAGAAATTCAACAGACCAATGATACCTCTTGCTAAGACTTGTACATCAATTTGAGATGGTTGATTGTCAAATAGAAACATTTGTAATGGTTTAGTCAGTATTGAAATTATAAGTGATCCAATAAATGTACGTGGTACAACACCTGGGAATAAATTATGATCATATTTAGATAGATCTGTACCATAGTTTAACATATCATGAATTGCCTGTATGTTGAAACTTTCTTCTACTTTTGTGTATGGTGCTGTGCTTAGATACACTGTGATTACACCAATTAGAGCAGCATCCCATAAGAATCCCATCTTCTTCAAATTTTATTTTCACTATTTAAATCTGTAGAGAGAAAATTGTGTTATGATTTTGTAAACACATTTTTTTCTATATAAAAAAATCAAGAGCAACTCATCTTCAAATCTTCAAATGAAGAATAAAGTAAAAAGAGTTTCTATTTAAAGGATGGATGAAATACCAGATCTAGTGACAGGTGATGAACCAGACTTATCTTCAAGATTGGATTCATTAGGAGAGACAAATGTAAACCTTTCAAAAGATGATAAAATTGCAAGTATTAATAGAACTATTGAAACTGCATTAAAGAATCAAAATAATAAGAAGAAGATTCCAATTAGTATTATTACAGGTTATTTAGGTTCAGGTAAATCTACTCTATTGGATCGTATAGCACGTAAAGGTGGATTAAGAATAGCTGTTATCTTAAACGAATTTGGTGATTCTACAGAGATTGAAAGAAGTTTAACAGTTTCAAATGGTGAAAATTCTTATGAAGATTGGTTAGATTTAGGTAATGGTTGTTTATGTTGTTCTGTTAAAGATGTTGGAGTTAAAGCTATTGAAGATTTGATTGAAAGAAGTGGTGATAAGATTGATTATATATTGTTGGAAACTTCAGGTATTGCAGATCCTGCACCAATAGCGAGAATGTTTTGGTTAGATGATGGATTAAAGAGTAATGTTTATATTGATGGTGTTATAACAGTTTTAGATGCTGAACATATTGAAACTTGTTTAAATGATTTTGGTGGACATTGGCATAAAGAACATGGACATCATGATGATACAAAGGAAGAAGAATTTGAAGAAGGTATAACAACAGCACATTTACAAATTGCATTAGCAGATGTTATTTTATTAAATAAGATTGATAAATTAGATAAACTTGAACCAGAACATAAATCAAAAGCTATTAAAATGGTTAAAGATATTAATTCAGTTGCAGAGATCTATGAAACAAGTTATGGTGATATTGATTTAAAAAAGATTTTAGATCTTCATGCATTCGAAGCAAATATTAAATTAAATGATGATAATAATAGTAATGGTAGTTTCCATGATTCAAGAATTTCAACAATATCTATAGATTTTGATATAAATAATGGTAATGATTCAATGGAAAAAATTGAAAAATTTATTCAAAAAATTTTATGGGAATCAAAGATTAATAATAAAGAAGTTGAAATTCATAGATCAAAAGGTATATTTATTGAAAATTTTAAAAATGGAGATGAAAAAATTCATATTTTACAAGGTGTTAGAGATACTTATGAAATTATTGATGGTCAAAATAATACAGAATTAAAACAATCTAAATTAGTATTAATTGGTAAGAATCTTAATAAAGAAGATACTATTATTGATTTTAAGAATAGTACTGGTATTAATTGTACATAGATATGATAAATGAATTTTAAATATATGAATTATTAAAACTTACAAATAGAGGGTTAATGACATAGAGTAAATATAGTATTATCATAGAAAATAATCGTTGTTGTAAAAAAAAAAAGAAGATAAGGTTATAAAAAAAGATATTGATAAAATATATCTAACTCATTAGAAAAGACTAACAAAACGAAAACAAAATTGGATTAATATTAATGAAAAAGAAAACAATAACTGAATATGGAAAAAAGGAGGAAAAAAAGAAGCTGAAACAAAACTAAATCAATGTAATTTAACTAGACCGTAATATAAAAAAAAATGATATGAACTTAATGTAAAGTAATGAACGTAATGAATAAAATGAGTGTTGAATAAAGCATAATGGTATTAATAATATTGAAATTATTAGAGGAATGATGAAAAATAAAGACATAGAAGAATGAATATTTAAAGAAATAAAAGGTAAGTCGGTTTGTATGTGTAAAAAATGTAATTTCTATGAATAATAGTTATAATTTGTTATCTTTGTCTCTCATTTTCTCTTGAAATGTGGAGTATTGATGAGTTTGTGAATATTTTTTAAAGCTTTAAATTTTGAATTTGATGGAAAGAATGAAAGGTATAAGTATTTTAATCTTCAGTATCTTTCATTGAGGTATATTTTGGAGCTTTTGAATAACGAACCATTTTAACAATGATATATAAAAGAACTAAACCAGCCATTGCATAAACTACAAAGATTGGATTAGCCTTTTCATCTTCAGCAGATAAACCATAAGCTTTACTAATGATTAGAGGAACTACTGGTTTATCACCAGCATCAGTTTCAACCAATTGAGCCTTTTCAGATATAACATCAAAACCTTCAACAACTTGACCAAAGACAACATGTTTACCATCTAACCAAGGAGTTAAAACAGTTGTAATAAAAAATTGAGCACCATTAGTATTTGGACCAGCATTAGCCATTGATAATCTACCTACTCTATCATGTTTTAATAAAAAGTTTTCATCTTTAAAGTTTGGACCATAGATTGAACTAATTTCAGCACCTCCTTGTATCATGAAATCTTTTATAATTCTATGGAAAGTATTATTTGTATAACCAGTACCATCTAATCTATTAGCTATTTGATAAAAGTTTTCAACAGTTTGAGGAACAGTTTCACCAAATAACCCAATTTTAACGTTACCTAAAACCTTATCACCATGACTTAATTCGAAATGAACATAGTGAGTTATTTTGGGGTCTTTAGTTAATTCTTCAGAGACAGGAGCAGCCCAGACAGAGAGGGGCAATAGGAAAGCCAATATGAGATTTAAGAAAGATGCCAACAACATTTCTTTAGAGTTTCCACTGATGAACTAGTTTAAAGAAAGATGAATACAAAATTAGAAAAAAGTGTGTTGTTTTTTTGTTTGCTTCTGAATTCTGATTGGATTGTTTTATTTTTTTACGATTTTCTGGATTTTCAAAATGATTTTCGAAGGCTTGAAATTTTTTCTTTTTCGTTTTTTCTTGTAAAATTAAAATATTATTGAAGGTCACGTGAGAATTGGTTTGGTGTTGTAGTTGTTTAGTTAGGTTATTAATTTTGGGAATGGGGTCTACTTTATATATTTCAGATTTACAGAGTGTGAGTCGTTTTTTTTGTTGTTTTGTTGTTGTTTTGGAATTCTTTTCTTGGTTTTGATGTTGGACTTATAGCTGCTGCTTCAATTAGTTCCCACAAGCTTATGAAACTAACTGGTTGACGTTGAATGGTTAATAGTTAATAGTACAAGTAGACCACACAGCACTAAAAATTATTGTCAGTTCGGCATTAGTCTCCAATCTAACACAACTACACACTAACTGTATCCACTGTAGTTAACTATCTCATCAAACTGTTAGCGGTAATAAAATTATTCTGCCAATTTAATTTAATTTTGAAAAACCAGCAAAAAATAAAAAACCGTAGAAAATCTGTCACAAAAACAAAATTTAATTTAATCAACAAGAAACAAATTAAACAAAGATCAAACTATTCTTTTATTAACATCCATCATACCTCTCCTTTCTTTCAAACTATGGGTAACTTCAAACTTCTAACAAGTTTCGATGTTGAGTACGCTCCATCCTCTATAAAGAAATGGAGATCCTCTAGAACAGGACTTCAAGCCGCCATCGTTGCAAAAGAGAGTCCAATTGTAAGTGGTTATTTTAGTGTAGCTACTGAAGTCGCCACTGATGATGGTACTCCTCATACTTTAGAACATTTGATCTTTATGGGCTCAAAAAAATACCCTTATAAAGGTCTATTGGATACTCTAGGTAATCAAAGTTTTTCTGATACTAATGCTTGGACTGCAACTGATCAAACTGTTTATACTTTAAATAGTGCAGGTTGGGATGGTTTTAAACAATTATTACCAATTTATTTAGATCATATCTTAAATCCAACTTTAACTGATGAAGCTTGTTATACTGAAGTTTTTCATATTGATGGTGAAGGTAAAGAAAAAGGTGTTGTTTTCTCTGAAATGCAAGGTATTCAAAATCAACCTTGGTTTTTATCAGCTTTAAATACTCAAAGATTATTATATCATTCAAAATCTGGTTATTCATCAGAAACTGGTGGTTTAATGGAAAATTTAAGAAAATTAACAAATGAACAAATTAGAAATTTTCATAAAAATTCTTATAGACCAAGTAATCTTTGTATTATTGTTAGTGGTACAATTAATGAAGATGAATTTTTAAATATTTTAGAAACTTTTGATAATGAATTAGAACCAATTGATTTAAATAATCATATTTATAGACCTTTTATTGATTCAAAATATCCAATAATTCCTTTAAATGAAGAAAAAATTAAATATATTGAATTTCCTGATAAAGATGAATCTCATGGTGAAATTTCTTTTAGTTGGATTGGTCCAAAATATATTAATACTGAAGAAGATTTAGCAATAACTTTATTATTAGATTATTTATCAGATTCTGCAATTGCTATTTTAAATAAATTATTAGTTGAAATTGATGATCCTTTAGCAAGTGAAATTGAATCAGGTACTGATGATTTTGTTCATATTATTCCTTATTTAAAATTAAATGATGTTCCAACTTCAAGATTAGAAGAAGCAAAATTAAAAGTTTTAGAAATTTTAAAATCAAATGCAACAATTGATAATTTTGATATTAATAGAATGAATGAAGTTATTGAAAATTCAAAATTAAAATTAATGTTTGATGTTGAAAAAACTTCTGATATTTTAACAACTTTTATAATTACAGATTTTTTATATTCTGATTTAGAAGGTAAAGGTTTAAAAAATTTAAAAACTTTAAATGATTATAATCAAATTTCAAATTGGTCAATTGATAAATGGATTGAATTATTTCAAAATTATTTAATTAAAAATCCTTGTGCAATTGTAATTGCAAAACCATCAAAAAAATTATATAAAGATTTAAAACAAGAAAATAAAAAAATTTTAAAAGATAGAAGAGAAATTTTAGGTAAAGAAGGTTTAAAAAAATTAAAAATTGATTTAGAAAATGCTCAAAATAAAAATGATGAACCAATTCCAAAAGAAATTTTAAATTCTTTCCCAAAACCTGATCCATCAAATATTAAATTTATTAATACAACAACTATTGGTATTGGTTTAAATAATGATGTTATTAATGATTTAAATAATGATTTAGTTCAAAAAATTGTTTCAAATACTCCAGAAAATTTCCCATTATATATTAATATTGATCAATTTAAATCTGAATTTATTTCAATTGAAATTTTAATGTCATCATTTGAAATTCCTGAAGAATTATTACCTTATTTTGATTTATTTTCAGAAATTTTTTCATTCCCATTAGAAATTGATGGTATTACAATTCCATTTGAAACTGTTGTTAAAGATTTACAAAATGATACAGTTAATACATCATTTTATACAGGTTTTGATAATCAATTTACTGAATTAATTCATGCTAAAATTCAAGTAAAGAAAAATAATTATTCAACTGCAATTAATTGGTTTAAAAAAATATTTTGGTTTACAAAATTTGATGAATCAAGAATTAAAGTTTGTATTGAAAAAATTTTAAATTCATTATCATCAACAAAGAGAAGTGGTATGTCATTATTAGTTTCATTATTAAATAAAGAATGTTTTACAAAGAGATCAATTAGAGGTTCAAAAGATGCTATTGCAACTGAACAATTTTATCGTGATTTATTAAAATCTTTAGAAGATGGTAATGAAAATGGATTTAATAAAATTAAAAATGATTTAGAAATTATAAGATATAAATTACTTACTTTAAATAATTTTAGAATTATTATTAGTGGTGATATTTCAGAATGTGAAAATCCAATAAAATCATGGGAACCATTTTATGAAGGTTTAAATTTAATTGATTTTGAATTAACTTCAATTCCAAGATCTTTTGAAGTTTTAACAGATTTTGGTAAATCATTTACTAAAAAAGCATTTATAATGACAGCTCCAGCATCAGAATCAACATTTTTAATTGCATCAACTAATATTGAACCAACTTATAAAAATAAGGATTCTGCTGCACTTACATTAGCAGGTGCTTATTTACAAGCTGTTGAAGGTCCATTTTGGAGAGGTATTAGAGGTACAGGTTTAGCATATGGTGCAAATATTACTAAAAAAGTTGAATCTGGTTCATTATCTTTTGATATTTATAGAGGTGCTGATGCAGTTAAAGGTTTTGAAGTTGCTAAAAAAATTGTTAATGATTTAGCTGATGGTACTACAGAATTAGATGATAATTTATTTGAAGGTGCAGTTAGTTCTATTGTTAATTCATTAGCATCATCAGAATCTAACTATTATAGTGCATCAACTAATAAATATATGGATAATGTTTTAAAGAAAACTGGACCAAATTCAAATAATAAAATTATTAAAGAAATTTCAAAAGTTACAAAAGAAGATATTTTAAGAGTTATGAAGAAATATTATGTTGCTATGTTTGATAGTGAAAAATCATCAGTCTTTATTTGTTGTCATCCATCAAAGAGTAAAGAATTAGAAGAATTTTTAATTAGTCAAAACTATGAAGTTAGAGTTGAAGAAGTTCCACAAAGTTCTGAAGATGGTGAAGAAGATGATGAAGAAGATGACAAAGATGAAGATGATTCTGAAGAAGAATCTGGATCTGAAGAAGAGACTTCAGATGAAGAAGAAGAATAGATATATGATTATAGATAGACATTAATGCATTATCATATTTGTTTTTTTTCGAACTAATAAGTATACATTGTAGTGTTTTAAAATGAATCATAAAAGTTTGTGTATAGAAGCTATAAATTTTTCTAGCCTAATTGAAATAAATATAGCAAATTGATGAAAAATTAGAAAAATGAAATAAATATTAACAGAATGCATTATAATAAATGATCATTGCAAGTAAACTTGTTGTAGTTGCCATTAATAAATTAACAGCATTATTACTTAGAATATCATAACCATAAGTTTTCTTTATAATTTCACCTTTTCTCTTTACATCATCATTTGATAATTTTACACCACCAATAGTTTCTAAAATAAGACCATTTTCATTAACAGCGGATGATTGAAGTAATGAACCTAATATTGAATCAATTATTGATCCCATTGTACCAATAATTGTAAAGAATATTAAATGACAAATTTTATCTTGTTTATATGTAAAATTTGAAACGAATGAAATTAAAGCAGCACCAGCAAAACCTGACCAAAGACCAACTATGGAAACACCACCATTTGTACCTGGAGGTACTGTTTTAAAATTAGTTATTAAGAAAGGATCAGTTTTTGATAATATACCTAATTCTGAAGACCAAGTATCAGAACTTACAGCTGCATATTGAGCAATGATACCAGCTTTTAATAAATTTTGTAGAGTTGGATTATTGAATTTGTTGAAAGATAAAATTAAAATGAGGATACTAGCAACTAATGAATTACATAGCACTTGTACATAAGAACGTTGAGATGTATTTGAATTTGAAGAAGATGGGGATGTGTCAATAGATTTAACTTTTGCATCTTTTATCTTTTGTTTATACTTGGTAGCCTTTGTTGAAGATAAAAAGAAAGTCACTATTAGTACTAGGAATAGATTTGAAGAAGGTAATGAATGTATGATTCCAGTTATGATTGCAGCGACAATTCCTTCATTGGTTAAAGATTTGTGGGAGTATGATCTATAAGCTATGTATATCAATACAGATACTCTGAACAGGATAGATTTGTATTCTTGGAGAGAAACGATATCCATTATTAACAATTGACCTTTGTGAATGTCTCTAGTTTCTATTTATGATGACAGTTTCTTAGTCTAGAGTCTTGAATTTGTTGCTTATTGGTGATATTTTAGTTCATTCTTTTCGATTTTGTTTTGTGTTATTTTTTCTTGAAGTATTGTGTCGCCACTTTTTCTGAAATCGTGTCGCCAATTTTCATTAAATCCGAAATTTTTTAAAAATCCGAAAAAAAAAAAACTGAAAAATAAAAAAAAAATTTCGAATGACGATGAATTTTAATTTGAATTCAGTTTAAAGAGTTTTAAAATCAGATTTAATTCATACTTTTCAAACTTTTAACAGGGATTTGAGTGTTCTATTACTATCTTAGGTATTTCACATTCATACTCTACACATCATACATTTTTTAAGATCTTCTCAGCTCCTCTATTCAAACCCCTGTGCTTCAACCGTTTTATTTCCACTTAATTTAAAGAGTCAGAAAGGACCTATAATTTAAAAGGGAATTAATCAGCAAACAATCAATTATCAACAACAAAATACAATTAAGACCATCTTTCAAATATTAGAATCATATCACATTCAATACTTGATCTACAGCCTTATTTATTCCGCATTTATTTATTATCATATCTTTACTTCTTTCATCACGTTACCATTCACAAATTTCACTCTTCCATATATAATTAAGGATTTAGGATTTAACAAATTTAACAACCAAAATTTTTACAAAATAACAAAAGTTTAGCATTATCCATTCATAACACATTCTCATATCATAACATAATATCATAAAAATGGTTCTTTGGTTTAAAAAATTTCATGAATATGATTTCAATTTTGAAACTGTAACAGTAGCATATTTTAATAAATATCCAAATCCATATGCTACTCATGTTCAATCTGTTGATGTTTTAGATAGAAATATTCAAGATGGAAAATTATATACAACAAGATTAATTAAAAAGACTGGGAAATTACCTCAATGGGTTCAACCTTTCTTAGGTAAAATTTCTCATACTTGGATTGTTGAAAAAACAATAATTGATCCAAAGACTCAAACAATGCAATCATATACAAGAAATTTAGATCATACAAAGATCATTAGAATTGAAGAATATACAACTTATCAATTTGATGATAAAGATCAAAAAACTGGTGTTACCTATAAAGTTAAATTTTCTTCAGGTTTTAGAGGTTTTGGTATTAAAGATAGAATTGAAGCTTGGAGTCATAGAAGATTTGCTAAAAATATTGATAAAACTACTCAAGGTATGTCTTGGGTAATGATAAAATTACATGAAAGAAGATTATTATGGAAAAATCAAAAACAAATGAATTGATATCTTTCCTTTCTTATCCATCTATTTTATATCTAATGATTTTATGAAACTTCTTATTTACTTGTCTTTTTTTCTTTTCTGATTTTTTTGTATTCTATATTTTTTATTTCCTATCTTTATTTATCAGGTGCAGAATCAACTCTCTTCACTTCTCAAATTCTGTATAATTTCCCAGTGGTTTATATCTAATGACTGATCTCATGTATATAAAATCAAATAAAAAAAATTAAAAATATTTATCAATTTCAAATCGTAATATAAGCACTACTACTATAAAATTTCTAAAATCTCAAAAAAATTAACTCATTGATCATAAACTATATAAATATTTTTAAAAAAAAAGTATATAAATATATTAAATTAAAACGTAAACATTATATTATTATTGTTATTATTAAAAAGAAACCTGCAATATTAATAACAAAAAAACATATTTAAAAATAATAAACTCCTAGTAAAAAAAAATTAAATTCTCACATATATTTTATGCAAAACTTAAATCCCAACCTAATCTTTTAACAATTTCATACCAATCAACACATCTTGTACCTGTTGGATCAATTAACCAAACTTGTTCTAAAATCATTTTAGCTCTTTCAACATTTCTAAAACTATATCTTTGAATTAAATCATTAAATCTAATCAACATCATCTTACGATCTCTCTTTGTTGTACAATTCATACCAGCTATAAATAATGGGAAACAAAGTGATGATTCAACTGATGATTTTAAAACAATATCTAAACATTTTAATAATTCACAAAGAATAAATTGTGTTTCTAATGATGATGGATTTAATCTTAAAACTGATTGTCTTAAATGTAATTTTGCTGTTAATTGAAAAGCTTCAAAAAGTGTTAATTGTAATTCTAATTCTTGATGACTAAATGTTGTTAAATCTTTTGGATCAGGTTTAACATTATTAATTGTATTTTCTAATTCTGATGATCTCTTCATAATTTTTAATAATGATTCATATCTTGTTAATTTTTTACCTTCTTCTTCAGGATTTGAATTAGTTGGTGAATCATCAGTACCAGGAATTTCAAAATTATTAATACCACCACTTGTAGCATTTGTACCATTAATTGTATTTGAGTTTGAATTTGTTATATAATCATCGTCATCATCATTCATTATACCATAACCTAAAGAATTTGAACTAATCTTTAATAATTTCTTTGTTTCCATTGCTAAACTTGAAATTTCACCAATAATATTAAATAATGGTTTAACAATACCTTGTAATGGATCAATACCAAAATTTAATTTTAATAAGAAATTATTATAATCATCAATTGAAAAATATGTACCTCTTTCAGATGTTGAACTTGCTAAAACATCATGATAAGCAAAACTTGAAATTAACCAATGTTGTTCTTTATCTTTATCAAAATTATAAAGACCACCACGATCTCTAATTAATTTTGAACCCCAACGTAAATAAATTGGCCATTTTTTAACATCACCTTTACAAATTTCTGCACCTAACATAATTAATAAATTTGCTAATCTTTGTAATGCTTCAGAATCATTTCTAATTGGTGTTTCTCTAATATGATTTAATGCTTTATCCATATATTTTATACCATGTTCTTCAAATTCTCCACCAATATGAAATGATGACCATGCTAAAATACTATAAAGAATACCTTTATTTTGAAATGCCATTGGTAAAAATACTTTAATATAATAATTTGATTCAGGTGGAACAATAGACATAATTCTTGATAATCTATATTGATAATAATCATAAAGTTTAACACCTATTGGATCAAGATCTAATGTTTGATTAAATGGTAATCTTGGAATATTTAAATCTAAATTGAGAACATCATTATTATTAGAATCAGTTTCTGTTAATAATGCATTAAGTGTCATTGGTGATAATGAAAGTGAATCACTACGTTTGTTTTTGGTATTTGTATTATGAGGAGCATGATGGGTTTGATTATGGTTATGAGGATGATGATTATGATCAATAACTGAATTACTACTACTTCCTTTAGAATTATCTTGGAAATTTCCATGGAATTGGACCATGTTTGAAGATGATGAACCATTATTATTAGTGGTGGTAGTAGTGGTATTGGTATTAATGTTTGGCATTTGCATGTTGGTATTATTTATTGGCATTTCATCATCATCTAAAGCTTCAATCTTATTGGTATATTTATCAAAATTGTTTCTAATATTACTTTCAAAGAAATTATTAAATTCAAAATCATTTTCCCAAGATTTCATTGGGGATAATCCTAAACCACTACTATTAATGGTATGAGGATGATGATCAACATGATTGTTATTGTGATTTAAATTATTAGAATTATTGTTATTGTTAACAGCAGTTCCGAAGTTGTTACTATTATTGTGGTTATTATCATTAGGATGAGAATGATTGTAATAAATATCTGTTGAATTTGAAGTTGAAGGAATTGGGAAATTCATTAAATTTGAACTAACAGGGGTTTGAGCCTTTTTAAAGAAATTTTCTGAATCTAATGGACTCATTTCAAATTGATTGTCATTAAAATTTTCAACATCATCTTTATCAGTATCATTGTTTATTGAAGTTGGTGTTATTGTTTGGATATTTGAACTCTGTTGAATTTTCTTATGTCTCTTATTATTAGTGGATGTAATATTATTGATATTTGGTGTACCAGTACTACTAGAATTTGTAGTTGAAGGGATAGGTTTTTCAGTAATATTAGTTTGATCATTATTGGTATTTGTTGTAGTTTCAGTTGAAGAATCTAATTTTCTCTTTCTTTTATTCTTTGGTTTATTTGTATTAGCAGTACCAGATTCTTTTTCTAACTTCTTTTTTAATCTTGATTCTTCTTCTTCTTTTTCAACTTTCTTTTTCAGTTCTCTAACAGTTTCTAAAGACATATTATCACTTGCCCAAACACAATTTTTATTTAATCTTGAACAATCTCTACAAATTGGTCTAATTTCATCACACTTTTTCTTCCTTATTTTACAAGTGATACAACCACTTTTTGTTTTTCTCTTTGTATAATTGAATGCTTTTGATTTATCTTCTAATTTATCAATGTTTTGAACCATTGTATCATCATCATCATCATTCATAGGTTGTGAAGGATCTATAAGATTTGGATCTAACGATCTTTTTGATGATTGTTTTGCTTCAAAAGTCACCAACATTGTAGTTAAAAGTTTATTGTTTGTATAATTTGATGTATGAAGTTATCTATAAAATTGGATTTTTGTTCCTTTGTTTTGATGTAAATATTTTATTTGAGTTAATTTTAAAATTTTGAGGCAAATATTGATAAGATGTTGAGTTTAAATTAGCTTAAAGTAGCAATAGTTCAATTTTAATGTTGATGATAGTTGATTATTCTGAATTTAAGCAACTAATTAATGTTAAATAGCAATATTTGTAATCAAATTAATAGAGTTTGTATCTATAGTTTGACTTTTAAAAGGTTATAAACAAAAAAAAGGATTGACTCAATAGATAAGTAAGTATACAGGCTGGTAGTATAAATCTGTGTCTATAAGAGAGAGAGATGCTGACAAATACACCACTTCAGAGTACCTTTAGACAGAGAATGTCGACTTCTATAAATGGGGGATGGTAAAACGATGCAAATACTTTGAAAAGACAGATAGATTTCCTGACTATTTCGATAGCCTTCAAAATTATCAACTTATTTTTGAAGATGATACTTTCTTTTTTTTTTTTTTTTGGAGGTGTTTTTTTTTTTATTTTATCGGGTCGGAATTAAAGTTTGGGAATTCCGGTGTAATTATTTTTAGTCAGAAATTAGGTAAGCCAATTATTTAATATATATGGTTTTTACTTGTTAACAGGTATTCACAGTGTAATTGTTAGTTGTTCAGTCTATAGGTAGGTCTAAGTTACACAAAAGTATACTGAATAACCACAAAAACAAAACAAAAAAGTTTAAAGTTGGTAGTAATAATAAAATATTATTCGGTTTTGTGTAAGGGTCCAACCCTAAAAATTAAGCTATTCTACTAATTTTTATTTAAAATCCCATATAATTAATTTCATATATTCCAAATATATTTTAAAAATTCCTAAAAAAAGCCATAAATCCCTAATTTTGTTTTTGTGTCATATATTCATTTGTGTTTTTGTGTTCTTCAATTATTATCAAGAGTCATTTTTTCTAAATCTGTAGAAGTCTTTGACATTAATTTGAAATTGATTCTTGATTTTAGAAAATTTCCAGGACTAATTGGTGATGTAGATACTGCTCTTCTCTTAAATTCTGAAGTAGAATCATTTTCAAATGATCTTTTCTTTGCTAAATTGTTGTTCATTAAAGGTGTTGATGGAGCTTTAAATTCAATTGATGAAGATGATAATTCTCCAGGTGCAGACGTAAAAATTGAATCAGATGTTGATGAAGAACCTAATCCACTATGGCCTGTAGTTGAAGTTGAACCTTCAGAAGTTTTCAAATACCCATGCTTCTTCTGACTCCATGCCTCATTTGCTTTCCTTATAAGATCAATCTTTTTATGACTCTCTTCTTCCATCTGTGTCCTACTAAGTTCTCTTGATAAAAATGAAGGTACATTGTTTATAGTAGGATTAGTCCTATTTGTGTTCTGTAAATTGTTGTCGTTATTGTCACCAGCTGATAATGGAGAAGATGTAGCTAATGATGATGATGCAAAAGATGATAATAATTGTTCTTCATCTCTCAAACTTAATAAAATCATATTTTCATGATTTACTTCATTTAAAAATGGAACTGATTCAGTTTGTAATTCTGCATTTATTCTTCTAAATGATTTCAATTGTGGTTTTATTGAATTTTTACTAACAATTCTCTTGAATACAGGTGCATTGTTAATTTTTGAATAAATAGAGTTATTATTATTGTTGTTGTTGTTGTTATTGAAATTGGTATTGTGGTTACTGTTATTGGTATTCTCAATTCTTTTCGTATCCAGATATTCATGGTTATTATTATGATAGTGTTCACTCCTTGTTGTATTATTACTAAAAGGTGATGATGATGCAATTGGTGAATAATTGATTTGTGTAGGTGATTGAAAATAATCATTGAATTTAGCTTTGGGTACACTTGGTGACATTGTTTGACCCTTTAAATCTGTCCAATTTGTATTAAGACTAGAATTGTGGAAACTATTATTATCAAATCTGAATAGTTCTTGTGATCTTCTTGAAAATGATGAGTTTGATCTAACATCAGAATCCACATCGGTATCTTCATCTAAATCAGAATTGTCTGACGAGTTTTCATATCCCCAACATCTAGTAGATTCATTACCAACATTATTATCAGTATTATTATGGCATTCGTATAGTGATGATAATGAGTGTTCTCTTGATCTTAAAGGTCTAGGAAACGATGTAAATGATTCCATAACAGGTGTCACAGGTTCTGGCACATGATGTTTTCTATTATTGTTATTACTACTAGTATTGCTGTTATTGGTGCTGTGATGATCTGGGTTCTGCTTATTATCCATTCCACAGATAAATTAGTTCCCTTTATAATAGAATAAAGCTATAACCTTAGCCTTAAATCACTTCTTGTAGTTTAATTAATTTTATTGTTTCCTTATTTTATGATTTGCAAGATCTTTTTGTTTTTTTTTTTTATTTTTTTTTTTTTTGAGGTGTTGCAAAAAATTAAGCGAAGACAATTTTGTTCATAACTCTACTTACTTGATAATTTGACCTTGATGAGCTGTAAAAATGATGAAGTGGGCTAACAATTCATCTTGCTAGTATGAATATTGATTGTGTTGAGGTTATTTATTAATGAAGTGATATTTCATCTCAAAAATTAGTACAAAAAAATGGTACTTTGCTAGTTATTTAGAGGGCCTCTTGGACTTAATAACGTTACCTTGAGGGTTGAACACTACAAAACTATCACAACTGTTCTTGATATAAAAGGTAATGAAAAGTCTGTAATAATTAATTCATCATGAGTAATATAATCAAGTGAAAAGTTTTCTATTATATCAGGTCAAAATGGGTTATATCCAACTGTTTACAAGAGATGAAACTGTTCAATGTTCAACAACCAATGATTATGATGATACTAATAATGGTTTAAGAATATTGGCAGTATTCATACTACTTATAGCTTCTGCATTAGGTGCTTTCTTACCAATTGTTTCTTCAAGATGTAAAAAATTAAAACTACCTACTTGGTGTTGGGTTTTCTGTAAATATTTTGGTTCAGGTGTTATTTTAGCTACAGGTTTTGTTCATCTTTTACAACCTGCTGATGAAAGTTTAACAGATGAATGTTTAGGTTCTCCCTTCTCAGATTATCCATTTGCATTTGGTATCTGTCTAATGTCTATGTTTTCAATCTTTTTAACAGATATTGTTGCAAATTATCATATAAGTAAAGCTGCTAATGGTATTAATACTAAAGTTACAACTAGTGGTCAAACAGATATTGAAGCTATTGAAACTCATATCAATGATTATAAAGGCTTTAAAAATGATGATAAATTAGATGAACAGCTAGAAGTATCAAGTACATTATCTAATGATACAGCAAAAGATCATGAATATTTAGGACAATTATTAGGTGTCTTTGTTTTAGAATTTGGTATTCTATTTCATTCAGTATTTGTTGGTTTATCTTTAGCTGTTTCTTCCAATGATGAATTCAAAAGTTTATTTATCGTATTAACATTTCATCAAATGTTTGAAGGTTTAGGTTTAAGTGCAAGAGTTGCAGAAGTTCCATGGGATTCAAGAAAGAAATATATTCCATGGTTATTAGCTGCTGCTTATACATTAATCACACCAGTTGCAGTTGCTATCGGTATTGGTGTAAGACATTCATTTGCTCCAGGTTCAAGGGAAGCATTAGTTGTTAATGGTGTATTTGATTCATTATCATCAGGTATATTGATCTATAGTGGTTTAGTTGAATTAATGGCTCGTGATTTCTTATATTCTGATACTTTTAAAACTAAATTAGACCCTAATAATGGTACTAAAAAGACTCGTGATTTCAGAATGACTTTGATTTGTTACGTTATATTTGCAGCAGGTACAGGATTAATGGCATTACTAGGTAAATGGGCATAAACTTTATAAATAATGTGTATAGACTATAGAGAGAAATTAATTTATAAAAAATTTTAGAGAAAACCACAAAATCGTAGGAAAAATAAATTTGGCAGAATTTCGTGGTTTTTGAATAAAAATTTTTGGCTCATCGATCTATAAAGAACCTTTTGGAAACATCAACATAAAATACTTTAAAAATCTATACAAGATGGCTTCCTGTTTGGACATTATCCACTCTCAGTTGATCTTATCTACTCCATCTGAGTCTTTAGTTGTTCCAGAATACACTAATGATGTCTCAAAAGAAGAATATGATCTTTCTATTGAACTTTTAAAACTTTTCGCCAATGGTGAATATGATAAAGTTTTAAACAATGATAGAGTTAAATCATTAGTTCTTTCAAGTTTCATTGTTAATGACACAAGTATTGTAGAAGGTGAATTTAATAATACCATAGCAAAATTCACAGAAACTTGTGTAACCACTTTTCAAAGAAATCTTTCTTTATTAATTTCAATTGCATTCTTACAATCATTTATTCAAAATAACTTCACAGGTCCATTAGTCTTAAGTTCAGCAGAATACTTTCAAATCAATGATGATAATGAAGCATTAAAAGAAATATTAAAGAAAGTATCAGTTTCTGCTTTAACTGCCTTTGGTCAAGTTGCATATCAACATACTGATGATTCTATATTTTTAGTTTTAGCATTATCTTTATTACAAAAATTATCAAATAGTAATGATACTTTAAATCCAGAAGAAATTATAGTTACTGATCATATTGAAGCCTTTACAAATTGGTGGAGAGCAAGAGCATTGCAAACTCAATTATCTTTGTATTCAGAATTAAATGGTCCTATTATTGCAACTGCTACATCATTGTTTAATAATTCAGTTGCTAAAGTCATAACAGATTCATTAGTTGATGAAGATTTAAAGAAACAAATTTTAATTGTCTATTATTTAGAAAAGGCTAAATCAAATGTTGAAAATAATTTAGAACATTTATCATTACCAAGTTTAATTCAAGTTCAAAAATTAACAAATTTTGAATTTTTATTAACAGGTGCAAGAGCTAAAAGAACAAAGTTTCAAATTGATGCTCATTCAGCTTTAATCATCTTAGCTAAATCAAATTATTTCAATAATTCAAATAATGTAGCATCAAATCCTGAAAACTTTGAGTTAAATTCTGATTTATTATTAGAAAGACCAGTTTTTGAAGATGTTGGTTCAGAACCTATTGAAGATCAAATCGTTAAAAAACAAAAAACAGATCTTCAAGAAATTGATTATGAACAATTATTACCAGTTTCATTAAGACAAGAATATATTCCAAAATCATTATTATCATTAGATCCAAATTCTCAACCAAATCTTTCAGATTATGATAATTTACAACTTTTATTAAGATTATACATTATAAGAGCAACAACACCTGCTAAAAATGCTATGGTTGATCAACAATTATTATCATTAGTTGCAAGAGTTATCTATCAAACAAATACAAATGGTATTAATTATTCAATTTTCTCAAGAGCTTTATGGGAAAGATCAGTTTTAGAATCAACAAAATCAAGAACTATTGAACGTGGTATTTTACAAATGCAATCATTAGTTGAAGAAATTGGTTTAAAGATTAAAACACGTTATATTCCATCTATTGAAGAAAAACAATCAAATGCAAGATTAAGATATATTTATCAATTACCATTTTATCCAAGATGGTCCTTAGATACCCAATTAGCTGAAAAATATTTATCTTTAGGTATAGTAAAGAGTGCTATTGAAATTTATGAAAGATTAGGACTTGAAGTTGATGCAGCATTAGGTTATGCTAGTGTTGGTGATGAAAAGAGAGCTTTAGAAATCATTGAAGATTATGTAAATAGATTTCCTCAAGATGCTAGAGCTATTTCAGTTATGGGTGATTTAACACAAGATCCAAAGTATTGGGAAAAAGCTTGGGAAGTTGGTAAATATGCTAAAGCTAAAATTTCATTAGGTAAATATGCTTATTATCCACCAAAGGGTATGGAAAAGAATATTGATGTAGCTATTAAACATATTCATGATGCATTAACAATAAATCCATTAAATTTTGATACATGGTTTTTCTATGGTTGTTTAGGTTTAGAATCTGAACAATTTGAATTAGCTGCTGAAGCCTTTACAAGATGTGTTTCTATGGATGAAGCTAATTCAAATGCTTGGTCAAATTTAAGTACAGCTCAATTAAGATTAGGTAATTTAAAAGAAGCTTTTTCAGCTTTAAAGAAAGCTACTATTAATAATGTTAATAAATCATCATGGAGAATTTGGGAAAATTATTTAATTGTTGCTGCTAAATTAAAAGATTGGAATGAAGTTTTATTAGCATCTAAAAAATTAATTGATTTCAAAAAAGATGATAAAGGTGAAGGATCAGTTGATATTCCAGTTGTTGAAAAATTAGTTGAAATTTTAGTTGAATCTGGTGAATATAATGAAAATAAATTAACATTTTTCCAAAATTCATGTATTGAATTTGTTACTGTTAAATTACCAGAAGTTATTAATACATCATCAAGATTATGGAGAATTATTGCTAGAGTTGAATTATGGAGAAAGAAACCATGGTCAAGTTTAGAATGTCATGAAAAAGCTTATAGAGCTATGATTAATAATCCAGAATTAGATGTTGATGAACAAATTTGGAATGAAACTGTTGATTCTTGTTCTGATTTAGTTGCATCTTATGAATCATTAGGTGAATTACCAGGTAAATATGGTGCAGGTGATGTTGTTTGTAAAGATTGGAAATATAAAGCTCGTCAAAGTATAAAAACATTGATGAGTAAAGGTAAATCATCATGGGAAGATTCTGAAGGTTGGGAACGTTTAGTTACCTTAAGAGAAGAATTACAACAATCATAAGTTATAGAATTTTAGAAGTTATAAAAAGTAAATATTTGATTTTCTTTCATATAAATATGTATGTTTAATTTAATTTTAAAACTAATTGTCCTTAATGTCTATATATAATGTAATAATTTTACTCTTCTTCTACATCATTGTCTTCTGAACCAGCAGTTAAATGTGATAATTCACCTGTTGAAATAACATTCTCTGTTAAAGGTAAAGTATGAATAAGGAAAGAAACAACTTTTAACCAATATGGACGATAACTTTTTATTCCCCAAGAATTAAAAATTGTACCATCAATTAAACGAAGTAACCAACAAATTGAACCACTTGATAAATTTATTGTTTCAAATCTAATTCTCCAAACAAAAGAATATAAAAATAGAGCATAAAATGAACCTAATTTAAAAGAATCTTTAATAATAACCACAAAAATAGCTAAATCTAAACAAGAAGCAGACATTAAAGCAGGATATTCAACATAATCAAAAAAATCTTTTGAAATCTTTAAAAGAGGTGATTCATCAAAATCAAATTCTAAACTACCAAAACCATTAGCACAAATATTTAAGAATGAAAAAATTGCAAAAGGTAAAATTTTAAATATTGATTTTGGTGTTGAAAGCCAAAGAATTGCATAACTAATTAATTGCCAATTTTGATTTTTAAATCTTTCAAAAATTGGAACAGTTTGATTTGCAACAATTTCTTTTAATATTGGATCTTGAAAAATAATTTCATTACCATCTCTAAGTATTCTACCAGTATTTGGTTCTTCAATAACAATATTATTTTTATTAAAATGTCTATTCCTGAAAAGAACAACAGAATGTGTAATAATACAACCAATATTTGCTAAAATATATGAAATTTGAGCCAATAAACTATGATCATTTTTAGAGAATTCAGAAGCAGCAAATAAAATAGTATTAAAAACAGTAGCATAATGTGATACTAACCAAACATTATGAAGACCAATAGATTTAATTAACAGTATTAAATTACTAATATCAGGAATTTTTATACTTATACTTGAATAATTTTCTAATTTTTTTTTAAACATAGGATCAGATAATAATGAACCAAAACTTTGCTGATTCTCCTTTGTAGAAACTGGTGATACTGGTGATGGAAGTGGTGTCTTTGGACTTAGTTTGGATCTTTGTTTTAACATTTGAAAGAAGAAGAATTAGCGCTATTTTGAATGGGGGGAAAAAAGTTGGAATTTCTGGAATATAAATAAATTGTAGAAATAATGGGTTGAACTCTAGCTTTTGATATGATGATTTGATCTTAAGTAATTACAACAACTTACTACAAATAATTGTAAACTTGATGATAATTTGAATTTTTTTGTTTTTTTGTTTTTGTGTACATTAAAAAATCAACATAAAGAAAAAAAAATTAAAATTATATCTTTTTGTGATATAGAATTGAAAAAGAATGTTCATAATTTCAAATGGTTCTTATTAGATTTTAATAAATTATTTCTATTATACCACCATTGAATACCAATATTTGCTCTATGAAGATCTAAACCTTCACTAATTAAACTCCATAATCTTTCTTCTAAATAATCCATCTCAGATGGAGTTGAAGTTAAAGATAATTCCCAAACGTTATCTAACCAATCATTTAATATTTCTGGTTGAACATATGCCAATGTTGATATTAATGCATCAATTAAAGAAGATCTTATTGTTGTTGGAGATTTCATTTGTTGTTTTTCATTATTTGTAGTAGTAGTTAATTGTGTAGGAATCAAAACACCAGGTTTTGAATTTAAACATCTAATATAGATTGTATGTAATAATTCTCTTGAATTATCATTATTTAAATAGTATGAATCTGAAGGAGGGAATATTGATTTTGCTATTGTTTCAACAGCTATTCTTAATTGATTTGATGATAAAATTATTGGAAATTGTGATAAAATTGTATTTAAATAAATTATTGAAGTTGTTGAAATTAAAGTTGAATTTCTTGGTAAATTATAAGTAGCTAAAATAACTGAATGAGAAGCTTCTAAAATTGATCTTTGTAAATTAAAATTTGAGGGAGATAATTGATTTAAATTTGGTGATGATAATTTTCTAACTAAAGGATTAATTATTGAATCATAATAAAATTCTGAACATTTTGTTGATAAATTTTCAAAATAAGTTAAAGTAAATAAAATTTTACTTGATTCAAATTGATTATTTAATAAAATTGTAAAATTTGAAATCATAAATTTACCTAAAGATTCAGCATCTTTTAAAGAATATTGAATTATACCATCAATTGAATTTAATAAAACAAAATTATAAGCTTGAAACCCACCAGAACCAATTTTTTCAACAATAAAATTTGTAAAATATAAAGAAATTAAAATTTTTTGAAAAATTGTAGCCATTTTTTCAATTGATAAATTATTAAAAATTGTAAAATTAATAAAACCTTTAAAAATTATAATTAAACTAAAGAATTGATTTTTTAAAATTTCCCAATCCAAATTTTTTTTTGGATAATAAGATTTTGAATAAAGATTTGAAGTAAATTTAATTATTATATCTAAAGAATTTGAAATTTCAATAAAATTAATTTGAAATAAATGATTTGAAGATTGAATTGATAAAGAATTTTCTAATAAAAGAGATAATCTATTTAAATGTTTTAAAATTGGAGAATTTTGAATATTTAAATTACCATTAAAACCATAATTTGAATTAAAAATAATATCAATTGATAAATTTAAAATTGCTTTATGATTAATTTTTGATTTTTGATAATCATTAAGGAAATTTAATAAACAAGATAATTCAATAATTGATAAACAACTAATTTCAAAAGAACAAGGTAAAGATAAAGTTTTTGAAATTAAATCTAAATTAAATTGTAATATTGAATTAAATAATTTAATAAAATAATTTTTTTCTTCAATAATATTAAAATATAAATCAAATTCAAATTTTGATAAAGAAATACCTGTTAAAACTAAAGATTTTTTCCAAATTTCAATATTTTTAGATTCAAAAATAATTGAAGTTATTGTATGAAAGAATTTTGATAAAGATAGAGTAGGTTTAGAAATTTTAATTTTTGAATCAAAAGTTACTTTAATTGCTTCAATAATTAAATATAAATCATTTAAAGAATTATTTGAGTTGAAGATTTTGTTGTTAGATAAAAATGCAGTTGTTAGAAGAGCTAAATTATTTTCATTTTTAACTTTTGGTATATAAGAAGCAAAATAAGATAATAGTTGAGTTGAACTGTTGTTGTTGTTGTTATTAGATAGTAGTTGTAGTAACAATTCTATATTTCTTTGATCCTGGTCAGTTGACCCTTCATACTGCACCAACTCAGTTCTGGTGGTAGTACTGTTCTGTAGCTGTTGTTGGATGGCTCTACCTTGAGCACCTAATCTATACATTCTTCACTTTCTTCTAAATTAAATTATAAAGGATAAATTAAATTAAATTAAATTAAATTAAATTTAAATTTTCATCAAAAAAAAAAATTACGGAGAATTTCGGATAAATTTTTATGAGTTTTCCGGGAGTCACGTGAATTTTTGATTTTTCTCTTTTTTCTCTTATATAAAAATTACTTATATCATTACTATATCATTACTATAACTATTCTACTATTCTATTTAATAAGGTCTGATGAACGATATACCCATTGATGAAAAACGTGATGTCCAAATATCTAAAGCTCTAAGTTATCTACTACGACATGGTGCTACAAAGGAAAAACTAAACATTAATAATGAAGGTTATGTTAAAGTATCAGAAATATTAAATAATAATAGATTAAAGACTCATAAAACAACTTTAAAAGATTTATATAGAATTGTTGAAAATAATAATAAAAAGAGATTTGATTTAAAATTAATTAATGATATTGAATTCATTTGTGCAACTCAAGGTCATAGTTTAAAAATTATTAATAATGATAATTTAATTAAATTAAATAATAATGAACTACCAAATCAATTAATTCATGGTACAACTATTAAAAATCTTAAATTAATCTTGAATAGTGGTGGTTTATCAAAAATGAATAGAAATCATATTCATATGACTTCAATTTTATTAAATAATGATCAAACTAAACAAATTACAGGAATTAGAAATTTTTCAAATGTTTTAATTTATTTAAATATTAATAAATTAAAAGAAAGTAATTTAATTATTTATAAAAGTTTAAATGATGTTTATCTATGTGAAGGTAATGAAAATGGTATAATTCCAATAGATTATTTTGAAAAAATTGTTGATAGAAAAACTGGTGAATTAATTAATACTCAAGATTTATAATCTAAATGTGTGCATTCATTCATCAAAGTTATATAAAAAGTGGTCATATAATTAAAAGTTAAAAAGAAATTGATCATAAGAAACCATCCATCCATTGAGTTCATTCATCATCATGATCATTAAAGTTAAAGTGAAATAAAGAATAAAAATAAAAAAGTTTATCTGTTTAAAGTTTGTGTTCAATTGTCATAAAGGGGATTGCCAGCAAGTCCCATTTATCAATTCTTAAATAAAATATAATATTGAATATTGGAATATTGAATTAAAAAAGTATAAATCGTAATTAATTCTCTTATACGATCTTTTTGTATTATCGCAATTATTATTGTTTAATGAAAATCCAATTAAATTGTTTTCCATCTAAATTGTTTAATGAAAATCCATTAGTTATTTGAATATAGGTAGCTTAATGTTTTATTGTTGAACCATTAACTAATCTAATATTTTGTGGTTTATGTCTTGGTCTCATTGATTGTAACCAAACAACCCAAGCATATAAAAGAATTATTGGTATAAGAATATAAAGAGTTAATTTAATGAATAATTTATAAAGTAATGATTGAATTAATTGTTTATCAACTTCCATTATGATATTAATATTTTTAGGTTCTTTAATTTAAGTGTGTAAAGACTAATAAAGAAATAAAACAAAATAAGAGAAAATCAATCCCTATTTATAACAACAGTTGAAGCAAAGCAAAATGTGCTAGTCATCAATCAGAATCATCTAATTGAAGGAAAACCATGGTAAAAAAGTAAAAAAGTATGAACCTCATTTTAAAAACTACCAGGTATTTAACTTTAATGTAAGAAATATATTATTATGCACAACTGCATTATAAGATTTAAACAAGTTTACATCAATCGTATTGGTTTATTTTTGTGTCTAGTTTAAAAGGTTTGAAGTTAGTATGCTAAAGATTTACAAGTATTAATTTATTGCATTGATCTAGTTTAAAGCTTGTTTATTTCTCTAATCTACATATTTATGGTTCAATCGTAAAGTTTTAACAAAGAGTTTATATTTTTCATTTGAGGTTTAAGACGTAAATATTAGATAAATAGATCTGATAAAGTGATAAAGTAGTTGTATTTACAGTTAGAGATTAGAATGGTGGTGATTGCTCTACTCTTCTGCTACTCTGTTTTATAGTTTAATTCCACTGTTATGGATGTACTAATTTGTTTATTTAATTAATGGTTTATGGGTTGTGAACTTCTGGTTCCAGGTTTGAGGCAGAAATATTTATTTTGTGAGAGAATAAGCAGAGAAAATGGTGAGGTGTAAGACAGTATGCAAGTAGTACCTGACACTTACTTACAAGAACATCTATACTACAATTCTTCACACTTCACCTCCCACATCACCAGCAGCACCAGCAGCAACTCCCAAAAAAAAATTATGACGTAAAAATAAATTTAAAAAAAAAATTGTCCAAAACAAAATAAATAAAATAATGAAAAAAATACTTAAAGGTGTTTTGTTGTTTTTACTTAGTTTAGTTATTTAAATTGTTATTCTTTCACTTACAAATTTACAATTAAACTGTCACTTAATCATTTCTCCATCAAATTATATTTTAATTCACCTTTAATTTTCCCATAAAATCCAAGGAATTTTTAATAATTTCAAAAAAGATAGAAAAGATAACTGGAATTAGATCAAATCAAAAAAAAAATTATCATTTATTCCCTTCTAATCATCCTTTCATATACATCATATCATGTCAGACCAATCAGATATACATTCACCTCTAATACCTGACTCTGCAAGAGAATCAAGAGATTCTTATTTTCAACCTCAAATACCCAAACTTCCTCCTTCTTCTTCTCCAACAAATAGTAGAAGACCAACTTTAGATAATAATACTACAAGACCTCTTTATGATCCTTCATCAAAATCTTTTAAATCAAAAAGACAAAGTTTTAGCAGTTATACAAATAATAATAATTTAACAAGTACTATAAGTAATCATCAAATTCTTCAACCAATAACTAGTAATACAAATCATTTAGGTAAATCACCAAAAAAATTATTAGCTGTTTGTGCTTTATTCTTTTTATCATTAGCTACATTTGTATCACAAACTGAATTAACTTCGTATCTTTATAATTCTTTAGGTTTTGATCAACCTTATTTATTATTATTTTTAACTCATGGTTCTTGGTGGTTAATTTGGCCAACTCAAGTTTTATCAATTGGTATTGTTAAACATTTTAAAAGATGTAAAAAATATAATAAAAATGCTTTTAATTTAAAAAGAATTGGTTATGATTTAAAAGAAAGTTGTAAAAATCAACATAAAAATATTTATAAAACTGCTTGTATTATTCAAGGTCAAGATAATTCTTTATATCAAATTGAAAATGAAATTTCAATTAAAAATTTTTTAAAAAGTAATTCAATTCAAGGTATTTTAAAAAAAAATATTTATATTACTATTTTATTATCATTTGCTGGTTGTTCTTGGTATATTGCAATGGGTCTTGCTCCAGCTTCAGATATTACAGCTATTTATAATTGTTCAGCCTTTACTGCTTTAGTATTTGCAATTCCAATTTTAAAAGAAAAATTCACTTTTTTAAAATTAAGTAGTGTTTTAGTTGCAATTATTGGTGTCTTCTTTGTTGCTTATGGTGGTGATAAACCTGATAAATCAAATTTAGATGAAGAAGATCCATTTCCTGAAAGAATTTTAGGTGATTTAATTATTGCAGTTGGTGCAATTTTATATGGTCTTTATGAAGTTTTATATAAAAAATTAGTTTGTCCTCCAATAAATTCAGTTTCATCAAAGAGATTAGTTGCATTTTCAAATTTTTGTGCTTCATTAATGGGTTTAACAACTGTTTCAATATTTTGGATTGTTATTATAATGGTTCATTTTACAGGTATTAGTAAATTTCATTTTATAACTGATTTATATACTTGGTTAATTATTTGTTGTTCATTATTATCAAATTTAACATTTTCATTATCATTTTTATCTTTAATGTCATTAACATCACCAGTTTTATCATCTGTTAGTTCTTTAATTACAATTTTTTTTGTTGGTATTTTTGAATATTTATTATTTGGTATTAAAATTAGTATTGGTCAATTATTTGGTGATTTATTAGTTATTGTTGGTTTTGGTATTTTAAGTTATTCTTATTGGACTGAAATTACTGAAGAAGATGTTGATGATTTAGAAGAATATGATCCAACTGATATTGAATCAATTGCTACAAGACCTCCATCAATTCGTGGTACTTTATGATGTTTTTTCTTAATAATATTCTACATTCAAAAAAATATTTCGTTTAACGTCCCTTTTGTTTTCATTAAATATATATATCTTCTATTATAACATTAACTACTACTTACTAGTATGAAAATATCTATGCTAAAAGTCTAATCTATGAAATTAATAAAGTGTAAAGAGTAGAAAATTATTGAGAAATCTAACAATGCGCTAATTCTATTCGATACTTCATTACATTAAAAACAATACAGACAGATCTAATGATAATTGATTTCACAAGCCCCTGGAACAAAGAGCATCACCTTCATCAAGATCACATAAGATTACACTTATACTTGTGATTTAACACGTCTCCCCCAGAATAAATTCAACTCAGCGTCCCTTCCTTCACAATTATTCAATCAAACGCGTGTAATATATGACACGAATAATTTAAATTGTTATATTTGTAATTTGACACGATAAATTTTTTAATATAATATGAAATTAGTAAAGTAATTAAAAAATTACAATAATGAAATAATTGATTTGAGGCTACGCGTTAGGAAAACCAAAAAAAGAAATTACGCGTTTCCATCAAAAATCAACTCAAAAAAAGTCAGTATTTGATAGTTCAAAGTTGGTTTAAATCGAGTAAATAGATGCTATAACACAATACAACAACACACAACATCACCTCTCTCAAAAATCCCCCAAACAAACTACACTCAAACCCAAAAAACCAAAACCCCTTAAAATAAATCAGAACACGAAAATTTTAGAAAAAATTAAAAATATCCGAATTGGGAAGTTTTCAATTTTCTCAAATTTTACAAAGTTTTTGATCTCTGAATCTTTCTATCTTTATTTCTACCTGTTACTAACAACTAACTCTGTGTTTACTCAAGTACTGCTGTATTCAATAGATATAGATTACAAAAAAAAGGCATCTGTTCAAAGCAAACCATATCTGCCTATCTGTGTGTTGTTTTTTTTATTGGTTACATTCTGAAACTAAAAGTGAAACCTTTCAAAAAAACGTAAATATAGAAATCAACAAAATTCAAAATTCAAAAGAATCTTTCTATTTGGTTTCATATTCTTTCAATATCTTCAGAGTAAAGTGAAAAAAAGCTATAAGACTACATTATTATACCATCTTGCACATCTTATTTCATCTTCATTTCATCCTCATTAACTATTATTGCAAATCCTACTATCCCATCATTAAATAATTAGACACATCATTTCATAAAAAAAGTTTACATGTCGACAACAATCTATAGAGATCTTGATGAGTTCTCAAACTTGGGACCTGCTCCAAAACCACCTTCATCTTTTGGTATAGTTACAAATCCAACTTCTTCTTCTTTATCTTCTTCAAAAATTATTAGACGTCAAGGTTGGGTTCAAGTTAAAGATGAAGGTTTAATGTCTTTTAGATGGCCAAAGAGATATTTGGTATTAAACGATTCAAATATTACATTCTTCAAAAGTGATAGTAAAGATGAAATTTGGTTAAGAATATCATTAAATTCAATTATAAATTTATCAAGAGTTCAATTAAGACCCTATTGTTTTGAAATGATTAGAAAAGATTCAAGTGAAAAGAAATCATTATTTATATCTTTAAAAACTGATAACGATTTATATGGTTGGTTAGATGCTATCTTTGCTAAATGTCCTTTAACTGGTACTGTTTCTTCTCCAACAAATTTTACTCATAAAGTTCATGTTGGTTTTGATCCAACTTCTGGTAGTTTTACAGGTTTACCAGATAATTGGAAAAGATTATTACAACATTCACAAATTACTAATGAAGATTGGAAAAAGGATCCAGTTGCAGTTATTGAAGTTTTAGAATTTTATCAAGGTCAACAACAACAACAACAAGATGATCAAGATGATGATGTAAATCTTGGTATAATGTCAAGTTATCATAGATCAAATATTTCAAATGGTTCAAGTAATTCTTCAAATAGTAATTCAAGTGATAAAGAAAATCAAAATAATAGATTAATTAATGATTTATCAAAACCTTATTCAACTCCATTAAGAAAAGCTCCTTCTCCTCCAAAAGTAACACCATTTGGTTCTCAATTACAATCACAATCACAATCACAACAACAATCAGATATAGGAATTCCTGCAAGAAGAGCACCAATTCCACCAAGAGCTGCTATAACACCTTCAAAACCTTCAATTCCTCCTCCATCATTACCACATTCTGCATCTGATCTAAACATTAATGGTCATAATAATACACCATCACATCCTAATGCTCCAGAAAATTTACAATTATCATCAACTAGTCCATATGATGATTATAAGAAATTAGCTGTTCCAAATCCATATCTTGAAGATACCCCAGTTTCATCACCAACTACACCAACTGCATTCTCTAAACAACAACAATCTCAACCTCAACAACAATCTATTGCAACACCTGTCTTTACACCAAAGAAAGAATTACAACCAATTAGACAAGCTCCAAGACCTCCACAACTTCCTCAACATAGACAACAATTACCACCTCAACAACAACAATATCAAAATAAAAATATTACACCACAAAGACAACCATTACAAAATCCATCTCAACAATATAATCAACATCCTCCAAATGCTAATCCATATAGCTCACCATATTCTAAACCCACTCCAACACAACCTTTGAAACCTCAATTACATCATCAAAGACCATCACCACCAAAACCATATTTAACACAACAAAAGCAACAACCTCCACAACAATTAATTAAGAAATCACCAGCTCAAGTAGCTGCTCAAGCTGCTGCACAAGCTGCTTTAACACATAGTACACCAAGTAAGAATCCTTTGAAAACTGTTAAACAAAGAAATGAAGAAAGAAGAATATCTGCTATGAATGATAAACAAGTTATGGAAAACTTAAGACAAGTTGTTCGTAATGTTGATCCAACTCCATATTTCCAAATGATTGAACAAGCTGGTAAAGGTGCATCTGGTACAGTTTATTTAGCTAGATCATTAAAGAGAAATGGTTTAAAAGTTGCTATTAAACAAATGGATTTAACTTTACAACCAAGAAAAGAACTTATTTATAATGAAATTTTAGTTATGAAAGATTCACAACATAAAAATATTGTTAATTTCTTAGAGGCTTTCTTAAAAAGTTCAACAGATCTTTGGGTTGTTATGGAATATATGGAAGGTGGTTCTTTAACTGATGTTATTGAAAATAATGATAATTGTTTAGAAGAAGATCAAATTGCTGCTATTTGTCGTGAAACTGCTCAAGGTTTGAAATTTTTACATAATAAACATATTATTCATAGAGATATTAAATCTGATAATGTTTTATTAGATTTAAAGGGAAATGTTAAGATTACAGATTTTGGTTTCTGTGCTAAATTAACAGCTCAAAAGAATAAAAGAGCTACAATGGTTGGTACACCTTATTGGATGGCTCCTGAAGTTGTTAAAGTTAAAGATTATGGTGAAAAAGTTGATGTTTGGTCATTAGGTATCATGACTATTGAAATGATTGAAGGTGAACCACCTTATCTAAATGAAGATCCATTAAAGGCTTTATATTTAATTGCTACTAATGGTACACCAAAATTAAAGAAACCAGAAGCTTTATCTACAGAAATAAAGAAATTCTTAAGTATTTGTCTATGTGTTGATGTTAAATATAGAGCTAGTACAGATGAATTACTTCAACATGAATTTATGCAAAAAGCTTGTGATGGTGAAAAGTTAGCTAGATTATTGGATTGGAAGAGAAATGAAAATAAACGTGATGATAATTAGTTTATGTCTTCCAAAGTCATACTGTTTTAGAACATTAATATTAGTTAGCTTCTGTCTGGTATAGAGAGCTATGAGTTACATTCATTAATCAATTTTTTGTTTTTATTTTTATTTTTATTTTTTGTCTTTTTATTGTTCGTTTAATTATAAGTGCTGTCATTCCTTATTTTATGCTTTACATTACTACATTCATATAACTATGGTCATATATAAAATATAATATAATTACACATTGTTTTAATAAACTATTTAATACATTAATCATTAATATCAAACCCAGCTTTATTTGTAGAAAATTATACAATAACAATATTAGGGCTTTTTAGGGCTCGATCCCTTAACTATGGTGTGTCGTTAACCAAAAAAAAAAAAAAAAAATCAAATCTTTGAAAGAACTTTTTACATCAACAACAAACACAATTCAATTGAAAACACATACAAATATCAATACAATTTCCAACCAATGAGTTTTTATCATCAGAGTTTGGAATTGCAACTGGCTTCACAAGCTAGAAGATCTACAACATATCGTCGTATCATCGACCATACAGCTCCAACAGGTCGTTGGCATATAAAGAAGAAGCTAGGGCATAGAAAACAAAAATTAGGTGCTGTAAGGCCAGAAGCTTCATATATGATTGATTTATTGCCACCATCTGCATACAAAGAAACTCCTATAATAGATTCACAATCAAAATTTGTCCACTTATCATCAAATAAAGCAAAACATGCTATCCATTGTATAAAATGGACACCAGAAGGAAGAAGATTAGTTGTAGCGAGTCACAGTGGTGAATTTACACTTTGGAATGGTATGGCATTTAACTTTGAAACTATCATGCAGGCCCATGATAATGCTATTATATCTATGAATTATTCACACAATGATGATTGGTTATTAAGTGGTGATCAAGAAGGTGTTTTAAAATTTTGGCAACCAAATTTTAACAATGTTAATGTTTTAGAAGCTCATTCAAATGCTATTAGAGATATTGCTTTCAGTCCAAATGATTCTAAATTTGTTACAGCAAGTGATGATAGTTCTTTAAAAATTTGGAATTTTAGTAATAGTAAAGAAGAATCAGTATTAAAAGGTCATAATTGGGATGTAAAATCTGCTGATTGGCATTCAGAACTAGGTTTAATTGTTAGTGGTTCAAAAGATAATTTATTAAAACTATGGGATCCAAGATCAGCAACATGTATTTCAACATCACATAGTTTCAAACATACTATTACAAAGACAAGATTTCAACCTAATGGTGGTAATCTTTTAGCAAGTATATCAAGAGATAAATCCATGAGAATTTTTGATTTAAGAGCTATGAAAGATATATTTATATACAGATCAGAAGTTGATTTATCAAGTCTTGCTTGGAATCCAGTACATCCTCAAATGTTATCCTTTGGTACTTATGATGGTGTTTTATCACATCTTATGTTAGATAATTCAGTACCAGAACAACTTGAAACAATAAAGACATATCATTCAATCCCATATGCACATGAAAAAGCTATCCATGCTATAGAATATAATCCATTAGGTCATGTTTTAACAACTGCAGGTGCTGATAGATCAGTTAGATTCTGGTGTAGATCAAGACCAAATGATCCAAATGCATTCCATGATCCTCCATATACTGATGAAAAACAAGGTGCTTGGTATTATGCCATTAATAATGCTGTTAACGCTGTTGTTCCAGCTAATGAAAATGTTGGTCATGGTTCTAATAATAATAACAATAACAATAATAACAACAATGATAGAGGAAGATATAATAATTTACCAGGTCTTGATGATAGTAGTTCCTCATCTTCTGGTAATAGTTATGGTAGAAATTCATATGGATCAGGTGCAAACTCTAATGGTTATAATTTACCAGGTCTATAATTTTATTAATATATTACATTTTAATTTAATAAAAGTTTTTTAATCATCAATCATCTATTCAGTAGGTTCTAAAGAAATATATAAAATATATAAAATTATATAAAAAGGAAAAAGTAAAAAGTAAAAGTAAAAAATAAAAGTAAAAAATAAAAGTAAAAATAAAAATATAAAAATCTATGTCACAGCTTTCGAATGTCAATAAATGTCATGGGAAATAAAAGACAGTGAAAATAAAGTAAGAATAAGAGATTTGAAATTCAATTGATATCAATTTTAAACTTGTTCTTCAGATGATTTGGAAGATGGTTTCTTACCAGTAGCGTAAAATTCATCTAAATCTTCAATGGTTAAACCTTTAGTTTCTGGAACAAAGAAAGCAAAGAAGAATACAGAAGCAATTAAACAACCAGAGAAGACGTAACCTAATTTGAAACCAATTTTTTCAGTAATCAATGGAGTGAATAAAGAAATTAAGAAATTGGCAATCCAGTTTGTAGCAGTAGCAAATGACATACCTAAACCTTTAACTCTGACTGGGTATAATTCACTAACAATAACAAATGAAACTGGACCTGAGGTACAAGCAAAACCAACAATGAAGATACAAGTAAAGACAATCATTGCAGCACCAACACCACTCTTTTCAATGGCAAAAGAACCTAAAGAAGCATAGATAATCATACACATTGACATACAGATTGAACCTAATAATAAACATGTCTTTCTTCCTAATTTTTCAACTAAGTAAACACCTGGTAAAGTTGCAACAACATTAACAGCAGAAAGAATCATGGCAGTGGTATAAGAATCTTCTAAACCAACAGAGTTAAATATAGAAGTACCGTAGTAGAAGAAGTAGTTAACACCAGTGAATTGTTGGAAGAACATAACAAGACAACCTAATAATAATCTCCAACCTAATCTTGGTTTACCTGAAAAGATTTCATTTAAACGTTGTAAGAAAGTTAATTCACCAATTTCAGCTCTTGAAGTTTCAGTAGCAGTTCTCATTCTGTTGATTTCTTCAATAACAGCAGTAGAGTTTGAATCAACATTGTTCATTGAAGCTAATGATTTACGAGCTTCATCAATCTTGTTGTTTTCAACTAAATAAGTAGCAGATTCTGGCATGAAGAATAAACCAACTAAGTTAAAGAAACACCAAACAAAAGCTAAACCTAATGGGATTAACCATTCAGCATCAGTACCTTCATGAGTTAATTTACACAAGTAGTTGGTTAAGTTACCAATAAAGATACCAATAGTAACCATTAATTGAAAACAAACAACCATAGCACCTCTAATTTTGAAAGGTGATGATTCACTAATAAACATTGGAGCAATACAAGCCATACCACCAACACCAAAACCACTGATGATTCTACCAATAAGAATTTGATACCAGTGACAACTTAAAGGAGTAAACATTTGAATAAAAGTACCAATCATAAATGAAATGATAGAAGCATAAAGACCAGCTTTTCTACCCCATTTATCACCAACAGTACTTAAAGAGAAACAACCACCAAGACAACCTAATGAGAAACAAGAAATGATTAAACCAACAACCATCTTATGGAAACTTCTGTTACCATTAGCATCAACGATATCACCTAATTTGTTAACAAAGGAAGACATGTTTGTGATACCACCAATAGTACCAACATCCCAACCAAAGATGAAACCTGAAAAGGCGGTTGAAATACATTTGAAGATAGGACCAACTAATTTAGATAAAGGTTGATCACTAAGGTTTGATAAACCAGCAATATCTTCAGTATTAGAAGATTCAGATTGTAATTTAACTTCTTCTTCAACTGAAGGAGTAGTAGAAACTTGAGAAATATTTTGAGGATTTGAGTTTGAAATTTGTTGAGACATAATTATAATAAAAGATATTAAATAATGAATTGTTTGAATATTAAAAAGAAAAATTTAAAACTTCAGAATTATTCAAAACTTTGGGGGAGTTTGAGCTCCTTTTATATTCGTTTGGAATCGTGAGAAGATCTAATTTGAGAAGTTTCTGAAATTTCTGATTGATAAATTCTATGATATAGACACATTAAATATGGGGTAATGAAACTTCGATACTAATTAGGAAATAGAAAAGATCTCAACTTCTCAGAATTGATTCTTTTGGAATAAATTGAGGTCTTTCTATTACTTGAAGAAGCTTTTAAGTTAATTCAAGTTCATAAAAGTCAAATTGTATAACCTCTTTTAGACTGAACATTTTGAAGCAAAACCAGTCTTTCTCATCTACCTCCAAAACCATAATTACCTTGCCTTTAATCAAGTATCTAATGGTCAAACAGATATTACCAAACCCAAATCTTCTTTCTGTTTTTAAAACTTTCTGTTAGCTAACGCTTTTTTTCGAATTTTCAAAAATCTCGCTAACAAAATTTTTATTCTGCCGACTTTATAATCCCGACCATGATAATTAAAGAAACAGAAAAAGAATATTAAAAGAGAAAAAATAAGTGAGAAAGAACAAAGTTTCATTATTCTGTTAGACTCTAAGAATCTTTTAATGCTAGTTTTATCATGATTAGACGTATTTTTTGAATTTTTTGCGATTTTGAAGAGGTAAGTGATACCTACTGTGGAATTTCGAATTTCGATAAATTGACTTCAAAATTGAGAAAATTACAAAAATATGGAGCTACGCAAATGAAAACAATTCTATTAAAAACTACAGATCATAAGCTCTTATCTCATCATTTTAAAACTCCAAATTAGCTATTATTGATGTATTTAATCCAATTTATTTTAACACTTTATCACGTGACGTGATTTTTTTTTAAATTT
Organism: Ruyongia namnaoensis; assembly: GCA_030563805.1. Taxonomy (NCBI): domain Eukaryota; kingdom Fungi; phylum Ascomycota; class Saccharomycetes; order Phaffomycetales; family Wickerhamomycetaceae; genus Ruyongia; species Ruyongia namnaoensis. Next base: position 110,939 of record JAJMKA010000005.1, read on the forward strand.
TGATGAACGGCTGAATGATTCTGCACTTTGCAGTTTGCAGCCTTGCGATGTTCCACCTGCTAAAGGATGTAGAAGTGATTAAGTTGATTTGAATGTTGAAGCTTATCATGTTGCATTATCAAGATAATTAAGAAATAGACTTACAAAGTATATTAGTTAAAAAGAATTATTAAATAAATATTTATTTTTAATTATTTTTTATAAAAAATGACATTATAATAGATTGAATAAGAACTGAAAATATTGAAATAGTAGAAAACTATTTCTCTTTTAAATATTTTAAATATGTATAAATTAAAAATCATAAAATAACTTTTTTGTTTTGTTTTTGTAATATATTGAATAGATAGGATAAATAAATAAATCAATTAATCATTTTTTTTTTGGCTTTGGAAATTCATAATAATAATACTTTTTATAAAACAACAGAAAATTTGGGAGAAAATAAAACACATAAGACATAAAGTGATTGTTTTGAAATCAAGAGAATTGGTAAATTAAGAAACTGAAAACAAGTGAAAGTGAATGAAAAAAAAACATGAAACCCAGAAACATGAAAATAACAGAAGAAAAAAATAATTGAAACAATAAACAGATGAAAGACCCTTTTTTTAATTTTTATTTAAAAACCAAACATAAAATAACAGTAATAATAATAATAATAATAATAATAATAACAATAGCAACGACAATAACATGAAAGTTCAAAACATAACCAATTCTTGATTTCTTTTTTGTTAAAGATTATTTTTTATTTTCATTATAATAATAATCTTCAACATTTTTAACATATTCTTTACCAACAATTTCTCTATAGAATCTAATATATTCTAAAAGAGCAGATTTAATTGAACAATTTTCATCATTTAAATGAGAATAATCTCTAATTTGATATTCATTAAAATTAGTAACTTTTGCAAATAGAGATAAATTTGTTTTTTCATCATTTAATTCTAAATCTTGATCAATATCTTGGAAAGTTTTTGAATAAATATTAAATCTTTTAGTAAAATCTTTAATTGCTTCATAATGATCAACATTATGATCAGTATAATCTGGACAAGATCTTGATTTATTCATTATATTAAAATTAATAAAATTTAAATCAGTTAAATTTATATGAACCATCATAACTTTAATTTCAATAATTTCATTTAAAGTATTATCATTAATATTAATTAAATTTGATTTTTTTTGATTTGAATTAAATTTTTGAATCATATTCATCATTCTAATTCTTCTATTTATTGTTGTATTTGTTGCATCAAAAATTGCAACATCTAAATTTTTTTCAACAATTGAATTTAATAATTCATTCATTGTTAAATCTGCATATAGTTCTCTTAATTTTAAAGATTTTTCTTCATCAGAAAAATCAAAAGAAGTATTTAAAGTTCTTCTAATTTTACCAGCATTAAAAGAATCAATTTTAAAATTTGTTGTTGATTGAAATTGACTTATTAAAGATTTACAAAAAGTTGATTTCCCACTTGCAGGTAAACCAACCATGAAAACACACCAAGCAACTCTTTTTTTAGGTTGAGTATTTGAATTTGAGTTGTTGTTATTGAAAGTTATTGGATGTTCATTTTGATCATTTTGTTGTTGTAATACTAAAGTAGTTTCAGAATTATTATGAGAAGAATAAATTGAACTTATTGAAGTAGTTGAAACATTTCTTGAAAACAGAGAAGATTCTGGAGTTGAATTTGAACGTTTAAGTTCAGTACTTGAATTATTATGACTTGTAAATGTTTGATTTATAGTGTTCATTTAATTTATATTAGTATATTTGCTTTTTAATATTGATGAGTATATGATGTTGAAACTGTAGGAATAAAAGGGAAGGTGGGCATAAGATGGTGAATAAATAGATAAACCTAACAGAAAATATAATAAGATGGTATAATAAAATTTGATATAAAGATGTTTAAACAGAAAAGAATTATTAATGAGAATATAATTTACTCTTATATTTTTTCTTATTGGGAATTTTTTTTGGGAAAGATCACTATTGTTGAAATTTGTTAATTTAATTGTAGCGATGTAAACCCGTGATGGTACAAAGGTGATTAAACTGAGTGATGTTGATGGTATTAACGAGAAAAGTTTGAATTTAATTCAATATTTGGAAAGTAGAGATTGAGAGGAATGTATTGATATCGATATTACTTGAATTTTATGACGAACTTATATAGTTATATAGCATTAAAGTTGTAATAGTTGTTGGTGTTCTGACTCACCTGGATAAATTTTGACAGGAAAAACGGAAAAACTTTTTGTTCATAGATTTTTTTTTTAATTTTAAAATTGTTGCTTAATTGGATGATAATTGTAAATTGGCTAGTGAAGGAAAGGTGATATTACTTTGACACCATTTGATACCTTCGGCTTGCACTTCAACAACACCTTCAACAACAACAACAAACTACAAATACTTCTCAAATTCTGTTCTGTGTTCTGTGTCACAAAGAGTGAAGTGGAGAAACTAACAGAATTCACACAAAAAATTTTTCTCCATCCGCCCCTCAGATAAATTTGTGTGACTGAAGGGAAAGTTCTCACATCCGAACATCTTCTCAATTTCTCAGGTTTAAGTAGTCTTTCCCAATACGGTAATTATTCTAGGTCATGTGACTTTGCACGTGATCACCCACATTTTTTTTACTTATTATTCCTACACATAAAGCTATACATCAACCAAATACTTGAAACTTGAAACCAATCAACTAGAACTAACTACACGTCACCTTCAATTAACAAATAATTTCCATGTGAAAGAATATCCTGCTCACGATTCTTTTTTCCCATTTTATTTTCAACCATTACTTCAAGTTCATTCGCTTCATCTTCTACACGTGTAATATTTACTTAACAACCACAAGACACTACTATTTAACAACCTAGTTTCTACTCTTGTGCCTGTGGAATTTATAGACTGCACACTCCATACTACACTGGATCTGCCTACACATTTCACTAACAACAAACGTGTCAGCGTGTCTGTTTTCAACTATTTTTATATTCTTGTTATATAAATATCTAAACAATTCTCCCAATATCACTTTCCTAATGTTCTCTTCTACTTGTTCAACCTTTCAACTCTTCATCATTCAATTCTTCCTTTCAACAGGGTTTCAATTCTTTTCTAACCATTAATATTCTGAAGCAAAAACACAATGTCTTCAAAATTTGATCTCTTAATTGATCAATTCTTCTTCATAAATAGAGATTTAAAAGATACAATTACAAACAATTGGATCTCTTTCATTGTTCCAACTCTTTTATTATCTTCAACTTTAATAGTTGTTTTAACAAATGAAAAAATTAAATCTTTTATTGTCTTTATTTGGGCTTGCTTTTTAAAACCTTTTACTCCATCTTCAAGAAAAGTTCATAATGATCATCAAAATAATCTTGAAACTTTCTACAAAACTCAAGCTAAATTCTATGATACTACTCGTGAAATCTTATTACAAGGTAGAGAAAATGCTTTAAAAGTTGCTTTTGCTCATGCTAAATCTCATAAAGAATCTGGTAATGTCTCCGGTGGCGCTAATAAAAATTCAAATTCTTCATCAAATTCAAATAAATTAATTTGGATCGATATTGGTGGTGGTACTGGTTTAAATATTGAAAAAATGGATAAATATGTTGCTAATTTAACTGAAAATTTTGAAAAAGTTTTCCTTATTGATTTATCACCATCTCTTTGTGAAGTTGCAAGAGAAAGATCTTTAAAAAATAATTGGACAAATGTTGAAATTATTTGTGGTGATGCTTGTGATTTTGAAATCCCTTATAAATTTGCTGATCTAATCACTTTCTCTTATTCTTTATCAATGATTCCTCTTTATCATTCAGCTGTTGATCATGCTGAAAAATTATTAAACCCTGATACTGGTATTATTTGTACTATTGATTTTGGTGTTCAATCTGTTTCAAATTCAATTGGTAGAACTAATACTTTAGGTGGTTCTGTTGATCGTCATGTTCCTTGGGTTTATAGAACTTTTTGGAGAATTTGGTTTGAATGTGATAAAGTCTTTTTAGATCCTTCAAGAAGAGAATATTTAGAATATAAATTTGGTACTGTTAAATCAATGAATTGTTATAATAAAACTTTAGGTAAAATTCCTTATTATATTTGGATTGGTGTTAATAAAAAATATGATTCTCAATTAATTTATAGATTTAATTCTTTAGCTACTGAATCCCCTTATTTAGTTCCAATTAATCCAAATTCTGAAAATGATTCAGAAATTGAAAATGCTGCTCCAATTAGTAAAGCTTTAGAAGCTGCTTTAGATAATTCTAAAAAAGGTTTACCTTATCCTTCTTTATTCTATCAAAATAAAGTTTGGAGAGTTTATTATGATGAATTAAGTGATGATTATGATTGTTTTAAAAATCAATATATTTATTCTTTTACTTGGGAAGATCCAAGAGAAGATGCTAAATTATTAAATTTAAATAAAAATGATGTTTTATTAGCTATTACAAGTGCTGGTGATAATATTTTATCTTATGCTGCTTTAGGCGTTAATGCTCCAAGAAGAATTCATGGTGTTGATTTAAATCCTTGTCAAGGTCATCTTGTTGAATTAAAATTAGCTGCTTTATCTGCTCTTTCTTATGATCAAGTTTGGCAAATGTTTGGTAATGGTAAAATTGATAATTTTAAAGATATTTTAATTAGTAAATTATCACCATATTTATCTTCAAATGCTTTACAATATTGGGCTGTTCATGGTGAACAAACTTTTAAACCAAATGGTAAAGGTCTTTATGATACTGGTTCAACAAGATGGGCTTTAAGATTAGCAAATTATATCTTTAAATTTACTGGATTAACTAAAAAAGTTGAAGAATTATGTAAAGCTAAATCAATTAAAGAACAAAAAAGAATTTGGGATTCATCAATTCGTCCAATTCTTTATAGTGCTGCTGTTGGTAAGATTTTTGTTGGTAATCCAATCTTTTTATGGAAAGCTCTTGGTGTTCCTTCAAATCAAGCCGCTATGATGGATTCTTCAATTTTACAATATATTATTGATACTTTAGATCCAGTTATTGGTAATTCTTTATTATCAACTGATAATTATTTCTATTATTTATGTCTTTCTGGTCATTATTTACCAAATAATTGTCCAGATTATTTAACTAAGAGAGGTTATAGTTTATTATCAAGATCAAATTCTCAAGCTTTAGATGGTATAAGATTACATACTGATTATTTAACAAATGTTTTAGCAAGATTAGCTAAAAAGACTTTAACTGTTGCTATTATTATGGATCATATGGATTGGTTTGATCCAAATTCAACTGAAGTTGATGATGAAATTGATGCTTTATATAAGGCATTATCAGATGGTGGTAGAGTTATGTTAAGAACTGCTTCTTTAAAACCATGGTATATTAAGAACTTTGAAAAGAGAGGTTTTGAATGTAAAGCAGGTGCTGTTAGACATTCTGGTACAATGATTGATAGAGTCAACATGTATGCTTCTACTTGGATTTGTACTAAGAAATTAGCACCATTAAATAGTTTAAGAACTCGTCAAATGAGTGTTCTTGACCTGGATAGAACTAATTAAATTAATTGTTAAATTAATAAAATTATAATATTATTGAACTTTCTGGTAAGGAACAATATGCTAGATATATATAGAGATTATGACAAAATAATATAAAATATGTATTTTTTATTTTTTAAAAACCAATAGTAGTTTGATAATTACAAAACAAAATACACTCAGAATATTGAACTAATTTATATTAAAACATATAAGTAATTATTGATAATCATCACTCAACAATAATTTTTTTAAAAACACACATGATAAAAGATTAAATTGATTAGTTGAACTATCAACTAAACAGGTATTATAAACAGAAAAAAAAAAAAAACACAAACAAGAAAAAGAAAATAAGTATTAAAAACAAAAGATAAATTAAAAACACAAAGATGGAAATAAAGAACAAACAGATTGTCAATTTTTTTTGGAATCAGTAATATTAAACTGGTTTGTATTATTATATCATATCTTTTCTAAATAGTTATAAGGAGCCAAACCAGTAGCACCATCTTCAACTCTTTCACACATCCACCAACCATCATCTAACATATGTATAACATTCAAAATATCATTTTCTTTAAAAGATAATTCTTCATCAATACTAGCTTTAAAATCATATAATGCTTTAACATGTTTTAAAACTCTTTGACCAGTTTTAGAAAGTGCTGGTAATCCATTTGGTGCTAATTTAGATTGTAAATTAATTGATGATCTGCTTTGAGATCTTAAACCAGCATGGAATGATGAACGTTTTGATTTATTGGTATTTATATTATTAGTTGTGTTATTATTACTAGTTTGTGAATTTAGATTTGAACTTATTGATGGACTTCTACCATAATCAACAACATCAATCATTGATTTTGGTCTAATTGTACTCTGTACTGATGATCTATTGAAATCTTGTGTTTGTGGTAAATCACTTATCATTGAAAGTTTTGGTTGTGTTGGTTCAACTATAACTGATTGTCTCTTTCTTTGTGATAATTCTCTTAATTTATTCATATCACCATTACCACCATTCTTTAAATCTTCTAAAGTTGCTCTTAATGGATCTTGATTTGATGGTAGAACAAAATCTTCTTTATCAGGTTTTGATGTATCTAAAATAAATGATTTTCTTGAACCAATTGAACTATTAAAACCTTTATTTGAACTTCCAATATTATTTTGTAAATTCCAATTTTCAATAGCTTGTGAATTTCTACTTCTACGACGAAGTGGTGAATTCCAACTCTTTGAAGCTCTCATATCATTATCAATACTTTCAGTAAAACTTGAGATTGAAGTTGGATTTGAATATGAACTTTCTTCTCTTCTTAGACCATGATGAGTTCCTGAACCTGATGATACAGATGATGGATTAGAAATTGAAGTTTGACCATCTTCTGAAGGTGGTGCTCTTCTAAAAGCTCTTGTCTTAATAGTATGTTCATGTGGTTCATCATCAATAATTTCAATAACTTCTGGATGTTGAGGATTTGATAAATCAGGAACATGACTAAATTGTTGATGTGAGTTATTTGTTGTATAACTTTTATAAGATGAAGTACTTGGCATACGAGCATTAGAATCTCCATTTTCATTAATGGTATTAATAGATTCTTTGTTTAAATTTCTTGCATTGCTATTTCGTGGATTACAATCCATAACAACATGTTGTAAACTTGTTCTTGAATCATTATCACCATTAATATAATCAACAAATCTTTGAGATGAATAAATTTGTGAACCAGTACCAAATTTTTCAACAAAGTATTGAATTTCACCTTTAGGTTCACAATGTTCTAAAGAACCTCTAATATTTTCACATGCTGCATCATCAGTAACACAACTTGTTGAAACACAATTAGAATAATCCCATAAATTAGCAATTAAAAATTCAATTCTTTCAACTTCTAAATCTTCTAATCTTTGTGAAGCCTTTCTCCATTCTTCAATCCAAAATTGATTTGTTTCATCTAATTTTTTACAAGCAAATTGATATTCTTGTCTAAATTGTGTTACCATTTGTTGTTGTTTAAAAATTCTATCTCTATTTTTATCAGCTTCTTTACCTAATAATAAACTTTCTTGAGCAATATAAGTATTTAATTTTGAAACTTCTGTAGCATATTTTTCTTTTAATCTAAGGACTTGAGTTTCTAAATGTCTTTTATTCTTTCTTAAATTTTCAATTGAAGTTTCAATTGGTTTAAATTTTGCTAAAAATCCTGATAAGAAAGTTTCCATCTTCATTAAAGATTCACTTTGTAATTTTCTTGATTGATTTAAATGAGATCTTGATATTTGTTCAGTTTCTTGTTTAAAAATACCAAAAGCTTCTCTAAGATTACCTGTTTCAAAAGTACCACATTTTCTTTTTGAAATTGCATTCATTCTACGAGAATATTCCTCTTCTAAAGCAATTCTTTCTTTATAAAAATGAAGTAATTCTTCTAATGATTGAGCACCTTGATGAATTCTATTGATAAGAACTTCTGAACCTCTTTCATCTTTTCCCTATTTTTAAAACATTTTGATCTTGTTAGTAAATTTAAACCCTTAAAATCACATCAATTAACCATTTGAGGTTTACTGATAAAATTAATTTACATACCCAGAAGTTGTTAATAAAATTTGGGCTAGCAACAGCTGACATGTTTCTATGATATAGTTGCTAGTATCTGGTAGTTAAAGTTGAGTTCTTGTAGCAGTGTAAATAGAGTGTATAGTGTGATTAAAACAGCAACAAATAAAGAGTATATGAATCTTTTTTAAAATTCTGCATATAGGAAAAGTTTCATATAAAGGTTTGTTTACTTATTACCTGATCGGGCCATGGCAGATATTCATCGGGCAAATTTGAGATTTTGGGGTTACCCAGTGGAGCGGTTTGGATGTTTTTGCAGTAAAATTGATGAGCTCTCATTTTTTGAGATAGGAGAGTCCCTTATTATTAATTAAAGTATAAAGAGTTAACAACCTTTTCTTTTAAAGCTTACCCATTTCTTCAAATCCATTATACTTATCATGTCCTGGTTTTCTTCTCCAGCAGTCTCAATTGACGCTCAAGTAGAAAAGGCTACAGATGAATCAATTCCAATGGGTGAGACTGACTTAGCTACTTCATTAGAAATTACTGATCTTATTAGAAGTAAACAAGTTAATCCTAAAGATGCAATGAGAAGTTTGAAAAAGAGATTATCCTCTTCTAAAAACCCAAATACTCAAATCTCAACTTTACATTTAATAGATACTTGTGTTAAAAATGGTGGTAATCATTTTATTATGGAAATTGCCACTAGAGAATTTATTGATTCAATTGTTACAATCATTCATAACGATAGAACTTCTGCTGATGTTAGAGACTTAGCATTAGAACTAATTCAAAGTTGGGCCATTGCATTTAAAGATAATTTCCAATTTAAATATGTAAATCAAATTTATAAAGATTTAAAGGAGGATGGTTATGATTTCCCTGAAGTTGGAACTCCAATAACTTCAACTTTATTTGATTCAAGTGCTCCTCCTGAATGGGAAGATTCTGATGCTTGTATGATTTGTTCAAATTCTTTTTCAATGATTAATAGAAAACATCACTGTAGAAACTGTGGTGGTGTATTTTGTCAAACTCATAGTTCAAAATCAATTGCATTACCATTATTAGGTATAACAGAACCAGTTAGAGTTTGTGATAATTGTTATGATGAAATCTCATCTAAAAGTAATCATGGTGGTAGTCATAATAGAAGATCAAAACGTCAAAAAGATATCTCAAGAGCAAGAGCTGAATATGATAGTGAAGATGATGAAGATTTAAAACGTGCATTAGAATTAAGTTTACAAGAAAGTCAACCATATTCTCAAACCTATAATCCACCACCTCCACCAGTTGTTAACAAACCTGCATATGAAGATGAAGATGATGAAGATATGAAGGCTGCTATTGCTGCTAGTTTAAGAGATATGGAAGAACAAAAGAGAACAACTCAACAAGCACAACCAACTCAACCATATCAACAACAAGCTCCAGTTCAATCAAATAGTCCTTATTCAAATATTTTACCACAAAATTTAGGTTATTCAAATCAACAATATACCCAATCAAATGATTATTATCAAAATCGTTTAACATCAAAAGAACATCAAGATATTGATAGATTTATTTCAAAAATGCAAGAAGTTAAGAATCAACCAACTGGTACAGTTAATCCTGATTTAAATAATCTTTATAAACAAGCCATTCCATTACAACCTAAATTATCTACAGAATTAGATGAATCAATAACAAAGCATAATCAATTTATGGATATGAATTCAAAGATTGATACTATTATGAGATTATACAATAAATTATTAGATGATAGAATTGAAAGAGAAAATGCAAGACCTAATTATGGTTATAATACAAATTATCCACAACAACAAACTTATCAACAATACAATCCACAACAACAAGTACCAACCATACCACAACAACAACAAAGTTATCCTCCATATGCTCAACCAACTTATCAACCACCACAACAAGTTCAATCACCAGTTAATCAATATCAACAATTTGAACAACAACAACCTTCTCGTGCTTCTACATTTGATGCAAGTCAACCAATTCAATCACCAACTATTCCACAATATCAATCACCAGTGCAACAACCAGTACCTCAACCACCTGCTTATTCAAATCATTCAGCACCTGCACCTGTACCACCAGTACCTGTTCAATTGGATACACCAGCTATTTCTGAAGTTCAAGAAGAATTTTCTGCACCACCTCCAGTATTTAATCAACAAACCACAACACATATTGAGAGTAATCCACCTTCTGAACTTTATGAACCAACACCTCAACATAACATTGTTTTACAACCAAGTCAACCTCAATCACCTGTACTCCAACAACAAACACAATCACCAGTTCTTCAACAACAATCACCAGTTATACCACAATACCAGGCCCCAGTTGCTGTAGGACAAGCATCACCAGCTCAACAATATCAACAACCTTATGGAACTAACTACCAAAAGATTACTGATGTTACATTCCCTAGTGTTCCTCATAGTCAACCACCAATCTTGACTACTGAACCTGTTCAACAAGCACCACCAGTCACACAGATTGAAGCCAAAGAGGAAACCTTAATTGAGCTATAGATTCGTCAGATTTTACGGGGTTTGAATCTAATCAAAAAAGTTAATTAAAAATAGACTGTATTGTTTAATGGAACGTTCACTTAATACTTAATAGCAATGACCATTGACTAACTCATTTTGTAGACTTGTAAATTGTAATTCTAATAAATTTTTCACAAGAAGGAATGATGAATCCAAGAGAAAAAAAATAGATGACACATTTTTAAAAAAAACGCCTACAAAAAGCAAAAATAAATATCCTATAAAAAGAAGTAAAGTAAACAAAAAGATTTATTTAGCATATTTAAAGGTCTACAGTTCAAGTTTCACAGTTAAATAGACTAGCACTTTCATATACTTTCAACGATTAAAGATGAGTAGCTACTCTATGTCAGAAATTATTCATATCCCTTCAAAACCTGGGGAAAACAATGGCTTTATTACTAGATCACAAAGTAGGGATCATGCCTTTTCACAGATGGATTCTTTTAACTATGATTTCATCAATAAAGACTTTATTTCAAGTCCTGAACAACATCCAAGAACATACAGTTATCATTTGAAGAAGCATACATCTTTATCAGGGTTTAGAAATCTTACCTCAACTCCTAGATCTTCAACTCCAGCTTCTCTACCAACAAGTTTACCTATTGATTGGAACCTGTTCAACAAACAATTTCAACTAAACCAAAAAATCAAACAATTAAAAGCACAAGATTCAATTCTACCAAATAGTAATATTGAAATTGAAAGTAAGTTTGAGAATTTACCTTATCAAGTTATTGATTTCATTATTTCTTGTTTTGATTCTCAACATGATTTAATTAATCTTTCTCAAACTTGTAAATTCTTCAATTCAGTCATCAACAATAGGTTATACAACAAAATTATCATAATTGATAATATTTCAGATAAACACTATAACTATAGCAGCAACTATACTTTACTTTCCTCAGAAAATTATCCAAAATTTCTTGCCTCATTACATTCAAATCAAGAAAAATTAGTACCTTTAATTGAAGAAATTATTATTGATACATCAATTTCAAAAATAAAATCTTATGATCAATTAGATGATGGTATATATTTACCTCTTTATGATATATTCTTAACAAATAACAATAATTTGAAGAAATTTGAAAATTTGAATATTAATGATTTGAAAAAATTTAATTCTTTATTACAATATAATAGAGATCATTTGTTGAAATATAAATTTAAAAAGTATCAATACTATTACAGAGGTGATGATATAGAGGAATTAGTTCAAAATGATTTATTAAAATTGAAAAATTTCCAACTTTTGGATTTGAATGATTTAAATAAATTACCAAATAATAATATTGTGGAGAAAGTTTCAATATTTGTTGAATATAAACATAACTTTAAAGATCCTTTCAAATTAAATCAATCAGGTTATAATATTTTACAAAATTTAACTTCATTACATTTGGATACTTGTACAACTTTTGATACTTTTATTAATGTGGTTCATAAAGATATACAAAATTTTAAAAGGTTGACAAATATTAGAAATTTATCAATTTCAAATACTCATGATATAAGTTTTGAACATGGTGATGTACCACGTATTCATTCAAATGAGTTATGTTTTAACAAATTAAATTCAATTATTGATTTAAGTAAATTAGAAAGTTTGGAATTGAAAATAAAATGTAATGAACCAATTTTATGCAATTCATGTTTTATTAAATTTTTTTCAGATTGGATTGAAAATATTGATGTTGCTCATCAACATTTAAATAAATTATCAATAATAAATCAATCAGCTGCTTTAAATGATCCAAACATTGATTTCCAATATGATTCAATATTAAGAAATTCTAATATTATGTCTCATTTAGGTAAAACTTTAAAATCATTCTTTATAAGTTTTAATGATTTCCCATTTGTTCCAATTTTCCAAAAGACTGAAGAAGGTCAATTTACTTTATTAAACAATGTTGAAAATAGTATGAATAATCTGAAATCACCAATAAACAAGGAAATTTTACAAAATAGACATTTAATTTATGATTCAATTCTTCAAAATTTCCAAGAACTAGAAGAGTTAACTTTACCTGATTTCTTTTATAATTGGTTGGTTTATAATAATATCAGTGATTTATCAAATGATGAAAATTTAAACTTTATGAATTATTTAAATTCTTGTGATTGTTCAACTTGTCTTGAAGGAAGAAAATTATTTATGAAGTATATTGATTTAATGACTTTTAAAGATTTCAAAAAGAAATTTAAATCTGATTTATCATATGGTAGAAATGAATTATCAATTACTGAATCAAGTTTAAATAAACTAAGAAGCAATCCTGATGATTTTAGAATCTTTTATAATTATTTGGTTAGAGAGTTAAAATCAAGATTACCTTTAAAACAGTTAAACAAAATACAATCATCATTAAATTATAATAAGTTACCATCTAATCAATTTGATTTTTCCATTATTAGTAAAGAAGATTTTAATGTTTTGGTTAGATTAATAATTCATTCTTTAAGATCACATATAAGAATTTTATTACACCATTTTACAAATTTGAGAAAGTTTAACCTTGGTGGAATATCTTTCACTTGTTATCATTTAAATGAAAGATCTGTGATTGTTAATGCTGTTTCTGATGATTTCAGAGAAGTGTTTAACTTGGACCCAGATTTAATGGATCAAACTCCATGACCGCTAGTTGAAAAATATAAATAGTTTATTTAATTGCGCCCCTACAATAAATATTATGATCTTAGTTTTAATACAATGTTAATTTTGTAGTCAAAATAATTATACAATCAAAATACCATGCTCTGTTTTTTTTTTTTAAATATCTATAACAATTAATTATTTAAAAAACTATATCCCAAACAGCAATTGGACCCTTTTCAAGATATGTCTTCTTACTTACATAAGTATAGTCATGATTATTACTACCAAATATTTGTTTTGATATGATTTGTGCACCTAAGAAAGAAATATCATTAGCACCATGTTTTTTCCATTCTGGGAAATATTCTGGCATTTTACTAAATTTGATTGAAATTGGAGCTTGTGAATATTGAATGATTTGTGTACTACTAGCTTGGAATGCAGCAGTTGCAGCAGATTCTGAAATTTGTTCTTTACCAATCAAATGGTCATCAATAAGTTGAGCAGTTAAAGCATCTTGGAAACCTGTAATTTTACCAGTTCTACCTAGTAATATAATATTATCCCAACAACCTTGTGATTTAGTATATTCTGGTAATTTTTCTAATACTTGCCCCACAGTTTGTGATATACTATTTATTAAATTTTCACTTCCTTTAAATCTTTCTTTACCAATTTCAATTTGTTTATTATCATCATCAATAAATGAATTTTTTTCTAATTCAGAATTTGGTTTATCATCTTTCTTTTTAGATTCACGTTCTTCTAAAATTTCTCTAGTTCTACCAGATGCAACAATAGCAGCAACATCAAAATCATCATCATTTGAATCATTTGATAAAGCATCTGCACCAAAAAATGATTTCTTTTTATCTTCATCACTTAAAATTTCATAAATATCTGATTTTTTTAATGATTCTATTTGATTATCTGAAAGATCTGGTAAAATTTTCTTTAAATTTTTATTTATATCAGAACCACCAATGTTTAAAGTTCTTTTAGCATAATTAACAACGTTATATTCAACTATTGGAGTAATTTCAGTCTTTTCATATCCAATATCAATAATTAAACCATTTGAATCATTACCATAAGCAAATAAAGCAGCTAATGCATGTGGTATTATACTGAAACCATTTAATTGAATTGATTCAAAGACGTATTGAGTAATGTATTCATGATCTAATTTAGTCCAGTTATTAGAACTTATTAATAATAATGGAATATTTGAAGAAGTTGGATTTTGTTGTTTTATTGATCTATAAAGTAAACCTAAAAAGAAGTTGAAAGCATTAATATCAACAATTTTACCTTTTGAAATTGGATAAATTACATTTGATTCATCTTCACTCTTAGAAAGATAAACACCAGCTTCAGTTGGATGTTTATAAACCTTTGTTGGAACCTCAATAGTTGGAGGAGAATATGAATCACCTAAACCAAATTGGACTAAGGTATTTGTTGAACCTGGTGCTATTATAAGGAAGTTACTGTCATGAAATGGAGCCATTGTTGGGTATAGAATTGTCTTTTAGTTTAAGAGTCTAAATTGTCAATCCTGTAGTAGATAGTTTTTTTGATTGTTAAAGACTTTTAGATCTAGTTGTTATTGTTTTCATTTTTTGGTTTACTCGTTTTTTTTTTTTTTTTTTTACAAACTTCAAAAAAAAGTTCAAAATGCTTCTTGAAAGAATCGAAAGAAATAAAAGTGTAAAAATGGACTTAAAAGAGCTGGAAAATTATTTCTTTCAAAATAGATAGATTACTAAAGGTAATATTTGGTTGAAATTGATACATTTACCACTATTACTAACCCAGAACCTGTCAATTAAATTAAATTACCCGATTAGGAAATGTAATTATGCCATTACCCTCCAAAAACGCGCTTTTTTCTTGTAAATTTTCGGTAGGTGCAACAGCTAAATAAGTTTTAATTTGCAGATATCTTTTTATATTAGTTTTATATCGTTTGAGACCATATGAAAAATTGATATATCTTTATATTATAACCTGCTATATACTGTGATACTTTCCTGCCATTCATCATCCATTCACATTTTCATTTCACATCCATTCACAAATCTTTCTCACTTTATATCTAATAATTCACATACACATTAATGGCTAGAGTAACCACACCCAATGCTACAGGGAGAAAGAGACCTGCAGCTGGTAAAACAACAAAAACCTTGGGGTTAATGAGAAACAGACCTGGTGATCCAACAATGACTATTAGAAAGAGAAGATATAAACCTGGAATCAAAGCATTGAGAGAAATAAGAAGATATCAAAAATCTACTGATCTACTGATACGTAAATTACCTTTTGCAAGAATAGTGAAAGAAATTGCAACAAGATTTGTTGATATTGGTAATGAATCTGTATTTAGATGGCAATCAACTGCATTAATGGCACTTCAAGAGGCTTCTGAAGCTTATTTGGTATCTCTGTTTGAAGATACAAATTTATTGGCAATTCATGCTAAAAGAGTAACAATTATGCAAAAAGATATTCAATTAGCTAGAAGAATAAGAGGTACTTATTGATTTATTAAAGCTTTTAGAAATATATTTCCTTCTTGTTCAACATAGAATTCTTAAATGAAATCCATATCATTACAGATTTCAATCCAATTATTCTTGTCCCCCCATTTTTATGATTATTTTTTTTACTATTACCATCAACTCATGATCTTTAAAAAAATGAATTCTTTACTGTTATTTATCTATACTAGTTTGATCACTAGCAAAAAATTGAGAAGAAAATGCCTTTTTTAAGTTTTCTTTTTTGTTCTGTATATTATCTTTATTTCTGTGTGTGAGTGTTCTGGTTTTGAAAGTTAATTTGTTTTATTATTATTTTGTATTATATATATTATTTCACACTGTTTAATATTAATGTTTATATATTGTTATGTTTTAGAGTAACAAATTGTTTCATTACTTTGTAAGACTTAATTAAATACAGATTATTAGATTATAACAAAACAAAAAAAAAATTATATTAAATTATTTAAAGATTAATTAACTAAACTAAACTAAACTGAATTGAACTGAACTTGAGTTATAAATTAAATGCATTGAATTGTATATATGAGCCTGATCTATTATTTCTTTATATCCCTTGTATCGATATGCTGTAATTCTAAGTCATTAGAATCTTCTTCAACATAATTTATACCGCTATCATCAAACCTCCCAGTAACTTCACCATCACTTGTATGTATCTTCTCTTCATCATCATATTCATTTGCTGTATTTGCTGATTTTGAGTTAGTTGTCATACTGTCATCATTATTTATTTGGTTTTCAACGTCATCAACTTCATCTAAATGATCTAACTTTTCCCATTTCTTGAATAAATGAACCAAACATTGAGCAGTAATAACTTGTTCTGATTGATATAAAACTAATGCAACTAATAATCTACCTAAATATTCAAAATTTGAACCATATTGTGAAGAAACTAATGAAACACCTAAAGCAGCAGTTTTGGCAGCACCACAAAACATAACACAAATAGTATCACGTCTATTATAATAAAAAGGATGAATCAATCTATAAGACCATCTATAAAATAATGATGAATTTTCATCAGGTTCATTTTTTAAGATCTTTTTAATATAGAATGGTCTTGCCATAATAAAACATATAGCTGTAAAGAATAAATAAATACCAATATTAAAAAAGACTAAAAATATAATAGAAGCTTTTGGAACTGATGTAAATGCTTGTTGATGAAAGGCTGTTGAAAATGAACTCCACATGATTAATAATAACATAAAACTACCAACTTTATTTAATTTAAAAGTTGTTAAAGTCCATTTAACTTGAGTTGGGAAAATATTTTGAATAACTTGACCAACAAAGATTGGAATAAAGACAGATAAACCTAATTGTTTCATAACTTCTCTATAAAGTGCTTGAATTGATGAATCTGTTGCTGGATTACCAAATGCCCATGTTGAAGAAGATGTATACATTTGTAATAAAGCTGGTGAAATAAATGCACCTAAAATATTTCCAATGAAGACTTCACAAAGACATAATAAAGCATTACCATTTGCTTGTGTGGTCATGACAACATTTGATGCAACGGTGGTAGGACATGTAGCAGTGACAATTAAACCAACTAAGACCCAATTATCTATGTGATCATCATTAGCAGCTTTTATACCAGTACAAACACCATACATAATAGCACTTGTAACTAAAAATGAAATCAATTGAACAGTAAAATGTGCTCTCCAATGACCCATATTTTTCATTAAATCTTTAGTTTTCATACTTAAACCAGATTGAAGAAAGATAACAATGATAGCACCATATTCAATAGAGTATTGAGCTCTAATGATACCACCTTGTCTTGCAACATTTGGAAAGAAATGTGCCAATATAATGAAAACGGCTAAACCTATGAAAAACCATTGTTTTATACAGAAATCCCAGAACCAGAGTGGGAACTTTGATCCTCTAGGAAATGTTTCTTTTAATTTTGACCTTATACTGATCATATTTGTTTACTTTGATAACTTGAATATCATAAACTATTGATCTATTAATTGTTACGATACTTATCTCTTTATAAACATTTTTTGAACTGAATTCAAAGTCATCGTCAGTCGGATGGTTCCGAGTTCGCATTGGTGTTTGTACCTGGAAGCTTCCGAAATCAGTCCCGGGAATTTGGTAACTCTACTGCGAAATGTCAGTATAGCTTATTGTAATTTGTTGCTATTACGCTATTACTTAAGTGGATGTGTATCAACCTGATGTCATATATCACAGTATTACAATGTCATTCAATAGTTAGTGTTAAATACCTCTCTAATACTCTATATGACTCTTTATTCTTTTGTAGGTACTACAATTTTAGTGGTGTCCAGATGTTCTGGCTTTTTGAAGTTTACAAAAAGTTAATTTATCATGCTACAAAGAATAAACACCATTACAAATTGGTTCATATTGGAGGATATTCCCATCTAATAAATCACTAGCACACAATATCTGCATAAGTTACAAATAATGGTAACTCCCCTATACAAAAATACACTGAAATATGGTGTTAAATGGACGCTGTTAATGGCTTCTTGGGTTCCAGTAATGATAGTTTTTAATGAACATGTCGCCTACATTGGCAAAATAGAAGGTTCATCAATGAGACCTACATTTAATCCATCTGTTAAAACAAATGATTGGGTACTATTGTGGAAATGGGGTTTAAAGGGAAGAAATGGGTTGAAAGTTGATGATGTTGTTCTATTTAGATCTCCAACAAATCCAGAAAAGGTATATTGTAAAAGAGTTAAAGGAATACAAGGTGATACTATAGTAACAAAACATCCATATCCAAGAGATTTTTGTCATATACCCAGAAGCCATTTATGGGTAGAAGGTGATAATATTCATTCAATTGATAGTAATACTTTTGGTCCAATAAGTACAGGTTTAGTATTAGGAAAGGCTACAAGAATAATATGGCCACCTGAAAGATTTGGCCTTGTTCCAAAAGCTGGTAGAGAAGCTCGTTTATCTAGACTAGAAGGTTACACACATGTTGATGATGAAGTTGCATAAATTATAGCATGACTGATTAATGATTATACATAAATATTTATTTATACAAACAAGCACCTTCATTCGTAGTAAAGACCAGTTTGAAAAATATCACGTGAATCTCCAAATTTTTTTTTTTTATTTTTTGAAAAATGTTGTCGACAAAAAGTGAAAAATTTTATTAGATTTCTACTACTTACTATTAAATACTACATTAATCAATAACTACAAAAATGGCTTCCCAAGAACCAAAAATTGAAGAAATCTCAGAACAAATCCCAGAAGGTGCTCCAGTCTCAATCTTCTCAAAGAACGAAAAGAAAGCCAGAGCTGCTATTGCCAAATTAAACTTAAGAAAAGTTGAAGGTATTGCCAGAGTTACTTTCAGAAGAAAAGGTCAAATTTTCGCCATTGAAGCTCCAGATGTATACAGATCAGCTGCTGGTACTTACATTGTCTTCGGTGAAGCTAAATTAGAAGATATCACCTCAAGATTACAACAAGCTCAAGCTAACATTGATGATGCTCCAGTCACCAAAGACCCAGCTTCAATCACTGCTGACTTAGAAGCTGCTGCTGCTTCAGGTAAAGCTGCTGAACCAGAAATTGATGAAGAAAACATTGATGAAACTGGTGTCGATGCCAATGATATCACTTTAGTTATGGATCAAGCTAACGTCTCAAGAGGTAAGGCCGTCCATGCTTTAAAGACCAACAACGGTGATTTAGTTAACGCTATTATGTCATTATCATCATAAGTTTCCCTAAAATAATGATCTGTATTTAATGTTTGATACTTGATTAATTTTATATACGTTTGTTAATTATGATAAATCTTATTTGTAGTCCAAAATAAAATTTTACGTATTTTCGTTTTTGTGGTTTGAAATTATTTTTAATTTTAATAATGTTATATATTTAATGAATTATTTATTTGGTTTTAGAATCAAGCACCTCTACCACTTCAGGTTCTTCAGGTTCTTTTATTTGTTCAACTGGTTGTTCTATAGCTGATTTATCTTGACCAATGATGACATGACAGTTAGGACAAACATATTTAACAAATTGTGGTTCTTCACCTGGTGGAGCCAACCCATTATGTGATCTACAGTTAGGACATATCAAAGCATATCTGTTATTTGGACTTAATTCATCTGTTCCTATTAGTGAATCAATTATTATATCATAGAAATGACGTTGTTTTGGATAAGCATCAAATGTCTTTAAACTTGGATCTAATTGTAATGATTTAATTTCTTCTAATTGTCTTTGTTTTTCTTTAAGTTCTTCATCAAGTTCTACTTGTAGATCATTACCATCTGCAAATCTTGTCAAAAGAGATTGTGTTGATGCAAAGTTAGTCTTTTCTTTTAATTCTTCAATTTTTTCTTTATGTTCAAGTTCAAGTGATTCTATTGACTTGTTAACTTTTTCAGTTTTGTACTTATATAAAGCTGTGATGAACTTTAAAAGACCAGTTAAAATGAATGGATATAGTAATACTATAGCAATACTTGTAGCATCTAACCTTCTATAGTCAAATCCCCTTGATGCAAATATGTATATAACAATTGCTATGTATACTAATGATCCATGTAATAAAGAGTGTCCTTTAATACTTCTTTCCCTTGTTTTGAAATTCACTAATTTCTTTTGGTTTTTAGATATTTTAGAAGCAATTACTGCCAATTCCTTTTCAAAAGTAGCTGGATCAAAGTCTTTTGACTTCAAGAATGACAACCAAGCCATATTAAAACGATTTGTTGAAGAGTTTAAAGATTAAATTGATGAGAAGAAGTTGCCACTTACTATTAAATTCTATTTGTATGGAACGGACTTCAAAAAAAAAAAACCCTTACACGCTAACACGATAATTTGAAATTTATTTAACAGTTGAATAGATCAATAGAACTTCAACAACAACAATATTACACATTCACAAATGCCTAGTATACCTATAGAATATTCAAATTTTAAAAGAAATCAAGATACTACTAAAGAATATCCTTTAACAATCACAACGCCTAATGGAAATGCTTTAATAGAGATACAAGGTACGTTGGTAAAGCCAGAAGAGAAACCAGAAGTGCTATCTGAAGCTGATCAAGCTAAGTTTTTAACAGTTGATGACATACATGATGCTATTAAGATAGGGAGATTGGAACTAGAAGGAGATAGAGCTACACTTTACATAGGTACAAGTCAGAGATTGGTTGGTGATGTTAAAAAATTGAATCCTCCAGTAGCATTATTAAAATTTCCAAGTGATGCGAATTCAGGAGATGCCAAAATAGAAGTAGTGGATGTCATCAAAATGAAAGTTATATTTACACATAGACCATTACCTATTATGTGAATTACAATTCATCATATTACAAAATTTAAATAGCATAGCATAATGAAAACTTAGTATTAACTTAAAATCTAATATACAGGAAGTTTATAAATTGTTTACAATACTTGTGGAGGTTTTTGTACAATTGCTCCATCAGCTTCATCTATAAGTTCTTCAATAATATTATTTACATCTTTACCCTTATTTATTTTTTCTCTTATTTCTGCATTTTTAGAATCTGGTATGGTTCCTTGTTTAATTTCTTCTTCTAATTGTTCAATAGCAGGTTTGGCAGGTTTTTCAGCAGCTGGTGCATCTTTAACTTTAGGAATTTCTTGAGTTTCTCTCTTCCAACCTGTATGGAAATGTGGATTCATGTCAAATCTTGGGAATGGATGAGCTTCTGTATTAAAAATAACTTGATCCAAAGGTAATATACTTTCATCATCTTCAAATAATAGATATAAATATTTTAATGTTTCTGCTAACCAGAATGATTCCATATTATCAGCTTGTACTGGTGGAATAACAGTGACATCTTTCAATGAAGTGTATGAACCAATAGATGTTTTAGTATATTTTTCAAAACTTTTAAAGATATTCCAACCCCATTCTCTGTATTTTTCATCTTTAGTAATTTTATAAAGAATGTATAAACTTTCAACAGTTTCTGGTCTTTGAAGATTGTGTTTATCTAATGGTTTAATGTAAAAATCTTCAGTTGAACCTTCATGATCATTAAAAACAACAATTTCTGGAGCTAAACCAGTAGCTGTTTGATTATACATTTGCCAACATGTGTTGGTGATATCTTCACCAAGTTTTAAATCTTCTTCTTGTAATGATGACCATTGTGAACTCTTTTTAGCTTCTTCAACAGTTATACCACCAGTAGCACCTAGTGCAAACAAACCACCAATGAAACAGACTAAATGATCCATTTTATTTGAAAGTCTACCATTAATACCATTTTCTAATTCACCAAAGTAAACTAAACCATTTGGTTTTGATTTTTTCATTAAATGATCCTTGATACCTCTTACTGATTCTTGATACATAACATTATAAATAGGTTCTTGTTCTTCTGTTTGTAAGTATTGTTTTAATAAGTATTCATAATATGAGTCACCTCTTGAACCCAGTCTAATCAAGTTTCCTTGATATTTACCTGAATCTGGATGAACATAGATTGGAACTAAACCATCTTTTGGATGATTATCATCAAGTTTTTTCATAACTTGTTCAACCTTTTCCCAATACAAAGTTTCACCTGTTAACTTAGCTAAATATTTGAATTCCAATTGTAATGTACTAACTTCAGCTGTAGAAGAAGCACCACCATCAGCATGTGAAATCTTACCTTTACCTGTTTTTAAATTAACACTTGCATATGGAATACCAGTTGGTGAATCAAAAGCACCAATTAATCTATTAGCTAAATCAGTAGCCTTTTCTAGATACATATCATCTTCTGTTAAATAATAAGCAGATAAGAAACCACCAAGCATTCTGATTGTTGTTTCAAATGTATTGACTTCATAATCAAAATCATATGTTAGTTCATTTTTAACCCATGCATGAGCGGTTTTATATTCTTCATCTAAACCCATTAAAATCATTGTATCTAAAGAATCAACAATAATCCAACCTAATGGTAGTTGGCCCATATTTTTACCTGTACGTTTGACTGGATTATAAACATCAAAACCCCAAGCATCGTTTTCATAATGCTTCCATGTATCTTTAAAAGCTTGTTTAACAGCTTCTTTTCTTTCATCCCAATTTACTAAACTGTCAACATTATTTCTTGTACTAGTGTCAAATCCAAGTTCATACTTTAAGAACCATCCAATGTAGTAGAAGACATACAATGCTGCTAACATTGTTAGACCTTTTAATATTCTTGTTTTCCTAATCATTGAATTTGTTTTTGGTTTATATGGTTTATCTTTATATAATGGCAATTGTGTTGATTCTTTCTTTGAAAGTATTGGAACTGTGTACTTCAATGCGTCCCAGTATGTATCTTTATCGTCTTTATTTTGCCCTATCTTGGGAGAATTGATACCTAAATTCATAAGCTATAGTAAAAGTTAATTTGATTTGCTGTTTATAATATCAAGCCGTTTCTTAGTTATTAAGATGAAACTAAAAGAAACTGCAATTTGTAACAAGAGAATAAGCACCACAATTCAAATAACCAAAGTTCAATTGAATAAACCTTTCTAACTAATTGAGTGAATATTAACCAGCTAAACAATAACCAATTTGTACCTTTTTGTTGGAATCTGTTAACAGTATTTTTATGAGAAAAAAAACAACACGCTTGGATCTTCATGATGTTCTGATGTTTCCATCTTTAAGTAATATTTCCTAAATTGAAAAAGTTCAACTTTGAAAAATTTGTTGATGAAATATGTTAGTCATTTCCTTTTCTTTCTTATTTTATCTTCAAGATTATCATATATAGAGTGCTTGATCTATATACCCACTAAAATGCACTCAGCTATACCATCTCAAGAAATTGGTGCTACCATTCCAAATAACACCCCTCATGCTGTTTCAGTTACTTTACCAACTTGGGAAGCTACTGTCGGTTATGAAGAAGGTGAAGATTGGGTTGTTCAAAAGATGAACTCAGGTTATCCAAGATTCTTCATTCATTCAAAGATTAAAGAATTAGCTACTTTAATTGAAGCAAAATATGGTAGAGAAGGTGAAGTTGCATTTATTTATCCATCATATAATGTTGCTAAACGTTGTAGAGAATTTATCAAATCAAGAGCTGAAGATCTATCCAATATTACAATTAGAATTTTACAAATGGCTACTCCAGCACCAAAGGATAAAGAAGAAGAAAGTTATAGAAAAGAAGCAAAAATTGCTGTTATATTTGTTAAAGCTGGTGAAGGTGCTTCATTAGCTAAACAATATTGGCAACATTCTGGTGAAGGTATTTCATCAAGAGAAGGTGAATACGTTTTACAAGAATTACAAATATTACATAAAGATGATGAAGGAAAATCAGATGAAGTTTCTAAAGAATATCAAACATTTATTGAAGAAAGATTTGGTAGAAATCTTGATTTAAGTTATGCTGATGATGCCAAAAAGATCTTGAGAAAGAGAATTTCTACAAAGTTAAGTGAAGCTAATGTTGAATCTTCTGAAATTAAAGAATCTGATGTCTTCTTATATCCAAGTGGTATGGCCTCAATTTTCAATGCATTCTTTGCCATCTTAAAGACTGCTGAAGTTCAAAGTAAATCTGTTTGTTTTGGTTTCCCTTATGTTGATACATTAAATATTTTAAAGAAATTTGGACCAGGTGTTCACTTTTATGGTTTTGGTAATGATGAAGCATTAGATGAACTTGAAAAGCTATTAGAAAGTGGTGAAAAAATTATGAGTTTCTTCTGTGAATGTCCATCAAATCCATTATTAAGAACTCCAAACTTAAAGAGAGCACATGAATTATCATTAAAATATGATTTCCCAATTGTTGTTGATGAAACAGTGGGGAATTTTTTGAATATCAATGTTTTACCATATTGTGATATGGTTGCAAGTTCCTTGACTAAAGTTTTTAGTGGTGATTCAAACGTTATGGCTGGTTCATTAGTATTAAATCCAAGCTCTAAATATTATTCAAGATTACAAGAATATTTTAAATCTAATTTTGAAGATATCTTCTGGGCTGAAGATGCTATTTATTTAGAAAGAAATTCAAGAGATTTTGAATCAAGATCTAAAAAAGTCAATGAAAATTCCGAAGCTGTTGTTAAACTTTTACAAGAATCTCCATTAATCGGAAAGATTTATTACCCAAAGATTGATGAATCAAAGAAATATTATGATCAAATAAAGACAGCTGATGGTGGTTACGGTGGTTTAATAAGTATGGTATTCAAAGAACCAAAATGTGCTAAAACCTTCTTCAATGAATTACAACTTTCAAAAGGTCCAAGTCTTGGTACCAATTTCTCATTAGCTTGTCCATATGCTATTTTAGCTCATTATCAAGAATTAGAAGCTATTGCTAAATGGGGTGTTGATGAAAATTTGGTTAGATTAAGTATTGGGTTAGAAGATCATGATGAATTATTAGAAGTTTTACAACACGCTTTGAATATCGCCAGTACTGAATTAGCATAGACAATATTTATAGGTTAGATAGAGTTAAACATCTATAAACGCGTTTCTCATTTAAATTACAAACGGTATACTTGTAAAAACTACACTGTAATCTCTCTAGGAGACCAATTTATTTTCTCTATTGTAAAATATCATATATCATCATTTGATTTATTTGTAATTTTTTATATGAAAAGATTTATATCTAAAACTGTCAACTTAAATTTTATGAAAAATAGACACATGTTGTAATACTATTAATGCAGTAATGTAAAAAAATAGAAATATTGGTAAAAGACATAGATTTGATCATAATGTTAATTTTATAAGTAGTGAATATAGTTCATTAATTTTTTTTTGTTCATTGAATTGTGTATAAAATAAATTGAATTGGCATATGAAAACATTCTCACC
Organism: Ruyongia namnaoensis; assembly: GCA_030563805.1. Classification (NCBI taxonomy): domain Eukaryota; kingdom Fungi; phylum Ascomycota; class Saccharomycetes; order Phaffomycetales; family Wickerhamomycetaceae; genus Ruyongia; species Ruyongia namnaoensis. Next base: position 136,724 of record JAJMKA010000005.1, read on the forward strand.
TTAATGATAAACAGTTGAATATAGAAGAATTGTTGAATAAAAATAATAGAAGAAATAACCAAACTTTAATTTAAGAGGTCCAAATCAATTGGGATAACCAGCTGTCATTAAATAATCAGGAAAAAATACATAACATATCATAATCATACAGTTTTATAGCTTTTAAATTCAATTGAGGTAGTCATTAGATAAAATTGAGTTCAATTGTGTCTATTCATGACATTTATTTAGCAACTTCAACTGGTTTACCACCCTTAGCAAATCTTGGGTTACGTGGATCGTTAACGAATTCGGCACTGTTCATTGAAGCATTGGCAGCAGCATTGACTAAGTAGACAGTAATAACACCACCGACTAAGAATGGCCAGTATGGCTTGACAAAGCTACCTGGGTATTTTCTAATAGATGAGAATGGGAAGTATTGAGCCATTGTGTATAGTTTTAAATGATTAGGGTGTTTTGTTTATAGGGGTGCCTGTTCTGAACTTTGAATTTTTTTTTGTACTTTTTTCTTCCTCTATTTTTTTTTTCTCGTCGAATGAAATCTCTTAAATCTCAAAACGAATTCCGACCATTACCCGCGTATAAAATTGACCGGATTTCATTAAAAAGTGTATAAGCTACTCCACAAACCAATCATTTTACATATTATGATTTTGAAAGTAGATCTTGTTAGTCATTCTTTCGAATAGGTCAATGGTCATTAATTAGTACTTATAAATAATATTGGCTATAAATTATTTTAATTTCTTTACTTCTAGAAAATAATAACTAGATAATATTTAAACTTGATGGTTTTGTGTCACATAAGTCTTCATAACTTTTTACTCCAATAATGGTAGGTCTTCTTCATCTAGATCAAACATCATCTAAAATATTCTCTATAAACTACAATATTTAACAATCATGGAAGGGAATATTCTATATTAAATCAAAAGAACTGTTTTTGTCAAATTATAAAATTAAGTAATATTAGTAGATAGAAACTTAAGTAGCCAAACTTGCATAATTTGTACTTATAATACATCTAATAGACAGTACCAGTTTTCATTGATTCTTTATTCTTCATCAACTGGATCAACATAGACAGTTGGATCCCAACAGATATGTTCGTAACTGTCTGGGAATTCTAAAGATTTTAGATCTTCTTCATCTAAAGTAACGGTTTCTAAAACATTATAATTTTGTGCAATTCTTTCAACATGAACAGTCTTTGCTAATGGAATGAAACCTTGATAATAAGACCATCTAAGTAAAATCTGTGCTGGTGAGTAACCATGTTTCTTTGCAATGGCTTGTAAAGCTGGTTCATCGAATTTTTTACCTTGTGTTAATGGTGTATAAGCTTCTAATAAAAGACCATGCTTCTTAGCATATTCTTGTAAGTCCTTTCTTGGTAACCATGGGTGTAGTTCTAATTGATTAACAACTGGTTTGACAGTTAAACCTTCCCAAGATAATAACTCATCAAGATGTTTGATACCATAGTTAGAAACACCAATTGATTTAACAGTACCAGCTTCAACAGCTTCTTGTAAAGCTTTCCAAGTACCTAATCTTTTTTCTGTATTTGACATTGGTGAATGAACTAATACTAAATCAATGTAACCAATTGATTTAGCCTTTTCAAGGGATTCTTCTAATGAGGATTTAGTCTTTTCATAACCATGGTTAACATTGAAAATTTTGGTAGTATAGAAAATATCTTCTCTTTTGACTTCTGGGAATTCTTTTAAGAATTGAGCAATACCTTCAGCACCTTCGTGTTCATTTTTATAAACTTGAGCACTATCAATGTGTCTATAACCTGCCTTTAAAGCTTCATAAGTAATGTTTTGTGCTTGATCAATTGGTGTTTGATATAGACCAAAACCTGAAACTGGAATTTCACGGCCATTGTTTAATTTGTATCTTGAATCTTTATGAATAGTGTTATTAGCAGCTGACATGATGAAGTGATCGATTATTTAGTTTCTAACGATTGTCTTTCTAGTAGAATAATTGAATGTTGAAAGATGAATGAAAGCAAATCTGATTTTTGAATGTTTTTATTTTTTTATTTTTTCATGGAGATTTTACAGCTTCTGCTTTGATCTGCTTAATTAAGAACGAGTATTAGCGCGATCTGTATTGTTTAAAGTTGACTTGATAATGCTGCTCCATTAATAATGAGAGAATTATCAACAACATACACCCTTTACTAAGTAGAAGTTAGAACGAACAATCATATAATGAAATTGTATATTAGACATTAGATCAAAAAATAATTGTTTTTGTGTCATAACGTTTGTAAAAAGATAAATCTAAATAGTCAAATCAGATTTCAATATGGTCATTAATTGGTATAGAAATTAGCTTTAGTTTTCTTCTAATTCAAACTTTGGATCAACATAGACAGTTGGATCCCAACAGATGTGTTCATAACTATCTGGAAATTCTAAAGAATTCAAATCATCTTGATCCAAAGTAACATTTTCTAAAACATTATAGTTTTCAGCAAGTCTTGCAACATGAACAGTCTTTGCTAATGGAATGAAACCTTGATAATAAGACCATCTAAGTAAAATCTGTGCTGGTGAGTAACCATGTTTTTTGGCAATTGCTTGTAAAGCTGGATCATTAAATTTCTTACCTTGTGTTAATGGTGTATAAGCTTCTAATAAATGATCATGTGTTTTGGCATAAACTTGTAAATCCTTTCTAGGTAACCATGGATGTAATTCTAATTGATTAACAACTGGTTTTATAGTCAATCCTTCCCATGATAATAATTCATCAAGGTGTCTAGTACCAAAGTTAGAAACACCAATTGATTTGACTTTACCTTCTCCAACAGCTTCTTGTAGAGCTTTCCAAGTACCTAATCTCTTCTCTGTATTTGACATTGGTGAATGAACTAGTACTAAATCAATATAGCTAATATCTTTGGTCTTTTCAAGAGATTCTATCAATGAGGCTTTAGTCTTTTCATAACCATGATTTATATTATGGATCTTAGTAGTAAAGAAAACATCTTCTCTTTTAACTTCTGGAAATTCTTTTAAAAATTGAGCTATACCAGCAGCAGCTTCATGTTCATTTCCATACCATTGTGCTGAATCAATATGTCTATAACCTACTTTCAAAGCTTCATAAGTAATGTGTTGAGCTTCACCTGGTGGAGTTTGATATAGACCAAAACCTGATACTGGGATTTCACGGCCATTGTTTAATTTGTATTTTGAATCTTTGTGTAGTGTTTTTGACATTGTGGAGTATGATATTTGATTGATCAATTGAAACTTTAGAAACTGTCTTCTTAAGTTATGAAAAGGTATTATAAATTTCATGAATGAGTTTATGGAAAAATTGGAGGATATTCTCCTTATTTTATATACTTTTTAAATTGTTCCACTATTTTTTTCCATATGGAGGTTTATTTTCTAGCCAAAAAATACTTAATTATTTCCACACCTCATATGTGAATATTCAAACGTATATGATCTACTAAGATATATTAAGAGTGAGATGTATATGCTGATTAAATGTAAACTATATTTTTTTTAAATTTTATTGATTTGATAAATTCTAATTTGTGGAGATAAATCTGAATACCAAACTTGACCTAATTTATTTAATTCTTCTGATGGATTTATAACTTCACTCAAAATAGAATATTTTAAATTATTCTTTATTATTAAATCTTCAAAGACTTTTATGGTATCTTCGTTTCTAATTGTAGCAGCAATTAATGCAATTTGAGCTCCACTTTTTTCAAAACCTTCAAGAATTGATGAAACTAAGAATGGTATCACTGATGCATCATAAGTAACATCTGCTGCTACCATAATATCAGAATTTGGAACAGAATCTTCACCCCACCATAACTTTTGACATGTAACATTATTTGTAGAATCTGATATATCAAGATTATTCAATTTAAAATTTGGACCTAAATTTTGAATTAAAGAACTATCACCATCACTTATTATTAATTCTTTAAAATTCAACTTGTTTTTCCAAAGAGATAGAGATACAAGACCAGTTCCTGCACCTAATTCTAAAACAGTTTTACCTTCTATATAACTTGTATGATCATTAAGATATTGTGATAAGTATAATGCAGCTTCCCAAGTTCTTAACCCAGTAGTACCTAAACCACTAATCATTCTTGGAGTTTCTGAAATCAGTATATCACTTTTACCAATATTATAACTTATTGTATCTGCATCTGTAACATCTAATGGTTTTGCATTGATTAATTCTGAAAATAGATCATAACATTCTGATAATTCATCATCTTCATTTGAATATTTTTGAAATATCTTTGTTAAAACATTCTTTACATAATATGGATTTGTATCTCTTACTTGGTCTAAAGTTGATAATAATTTTGAAGAGACATCTTGTGTAGGTACTTCTGGAAAAATTAGATTATTTATGGGCACTCTTTGCTTTATATTATTAGATAGTTTTTCCATTTTTTTAGAGATATAAAGCTATTGGTTTTTGTGGACAAAATTTTGATTTTGTGTAATTTTTTTTTTTTTTTTGTCTCGAGGCAGATGAGATGAGATTTTAGTGGTAATCGTTATGAAAGTGATTGTTTACTACAATAGAAATGGGTTAAAGTAATAATTGAGAGTCAAGCTCGAGGCATATAATAATGATTAATGTATATTGTATAATAAATTAAGGATGTATAAAAATGGATAATTAAATATTAAAAAATTAGATCTGAGTAGAATATATCAATTTGTTGATAAAAGCCCGTTATCATTGATAGTGTGCTGTTTTGTCCGATGGTCATAAAATTATATCATGTGGTGTTAAAAGTTGGTATATATGCTAATTAGAAAAAGTGTCAATGATTAATTGCAATTGACTTGTATAAATCCCAGAATGCAGTTTATCAATTGATCTATTGTGCTATTTTACCGAATACTCTTATTCTTTTGACACCACCATCTGGAATGATAACCAACATAACATGTGAATATACACCTGGAGTTTCAATTTCATTGAATTTATGTTCTTTATCAGGATAAGTCTTTGTTGGTTTGATTAAAGTTTTCCAATTTGGATCATCAAATTCAGGTCTTAATAAATCAGATTTAATAGCTCTAATTTCAACTTTTTGTGGGAAATTACCTCTAAAATGAGCAGTATCGATAAGAACTTCACTTATTTCGGTTAAAGAACCTAATTTAATAATGACCCAATCAATATGACCTGGTGCTCTTGATCTTTTAGTTTCCCAACCATCACTCATATCATGACCTCTACCTGGTAAAATTAAATTATCCATAGTACCAAAATGTTGATCTGAACATTTAACAGCAATACCACCTAATTCAACAGATGCTAAATCCAAGATAGAATTATAAGATTCTGCAGTAATTTCTGGAATAACTTGACCATATAATCTAAATCTTGCAATACCACCATCTGGGTACATTTTTAATTTACAATATTTATAAGCTAAATCAGTAATTTTTTCATTTCTAAAGAAGAAACGAGCAGAAGGACCACATTCAGTCTTTGTAATGATTTCATCCCAATTTTTTAAATCATTTGAACAATCAACAGAGATGAAAGGAGCATGATTACCATTAAAGAAAGCAGTATCAATTTCACAACCAATAATTTTAGCACTGGAAACACCGAACTTGATTATGACCCAATCAAATTCTTCTTCATTATGTCTTCTAGTTTCCCAACCATCGTACCAGGCACCAGAATAAACAAATTTTGTAGCATCTCTAATTGGAAGTTTTGGATTAATTAAATTTTCAGCTTTTGCAAACCATTCATCACTAAATGATAGAACAGAACCACCAATCTTTGAATTAATGACATCTGTATATTGTGACGCTATTTGTTCTCTGTGTTCGTCGTGTGTAATTGAGGTAGACATTGTGTAAGTGTAAATACAAACTAATATAAAGTAATGAATTAGATGTAATTAGGGAGATAAAAACTAAAAGAAAGAGGAAATATATTTAAATTTAAATTAATTTTCGACTCCAGATCAAATTTCTGAAGAAAATCGGACATCACCGAAACCAAATTTTTGCGAAATCACGTGATTTTTCTTAAAACTGGACATCCGGACATTTCATTTATTAGGTGCTTTTTTTGTTTACATTTGAAACTAATATAGCCCTTCTTCTCTATTTGCCATCATTAATTATCATTATGTTTTTATACTTCAATCCCAAACCTAGATCGTTTATACTAGTGTCCAATGGGGCCTGTCTGACTCTTACATACACAGACCATCCAGATCAACCATGTCTTATTCAATTCGATCCTGTAACTCAAATGGATTTATCACAATTTGTATTAATAAATGAGAACTTTGGATTTATTGGTATAATTCAAGTAAAGAAACATTTATTCATATCTTTAATAACAAATCATGTTCAAATAGCTAGTCCTTGTCCTACTGAAATTGTTTATAAAATAAAAGATGTGGAATTCTATTGTTTAGATACTTATGAATATGATCATTTAGTTGCAAAGAGATCAAATTCTGTATCATCATTAGAAAAATATGAAACTGAACATCCATGTTCTAAAATAAGGAAATTATTATTAGAAGGTTTTTATTATTCAAGACAATTTGATATAACTAATAATTTACAAGAAAGATGTTCTTTAACAAATCCAAAAACTCAAATGTATAATAATTTTGATAAAAGATTTTTATGGAATTTTTTTATGATTAAAGAATTATTAAAATTTAGAAATAGAATAATGTCATATGAAAAAGATATGTTAGATGGTGGTGAATTTTTAACTTTTTTAATTAGAGGATTTGTTAAAACTATAAATTGTAAATTAATAAATCAAAATCAAAATCAAAATCAAAATGATAATAATTCAATTGAAGATGATAGTTTATTTACAATTATTTCAAGAATTTCTTGTATTAAAGTAAATTCAACACCTTTTGGTCTTAGTGGTGTTGATGAAGATGGTAATGTATCAAATTATATTGAAACTGAAGTATTATTATATAATAAAAATTATTTCTTTTCATATAATCAAATTAGAGGTAATGTACCACTTTTCTTTGAAATTGAAAATCCATTTTTATCAACAAAAAAAATTATATTTTCAAAATCAAAAGAATTAAATGAATTAGCTTTTAATAGACATATGGATTCAATATTTGTTAAACATGGTAATATTTATTTAATAAATTGTCTTAAATCAAAAACAATTGAAGATGATTTAAATAAAAAATTTATTAGATTTGTTTCTCAAAGACATGATTTACCAATAATTAATTTTGATAATGTATCAAAAGATAATTTAAGAAATCCATCAACATTAATTTTAAAAGGTTTAAAAGATGCTATATTAGATATTGGTGCATTTTGTTATGATAATAAAAAAAAAGTTTATATTGGTAAACAATCTGGTATTTTTAGAACAAATTCTTTAAATTCAATTGAAAAACCAGGTTTAATGGAAAAAATTGTTAGTAAAGAAGTAATGATTTTATCATTAAGAGAAATGAATTTTAAAAATTTATCAGAAGAATTTATTTTAAAACATGATTTATTATGGGATGAAAATAATGAAAGAATGATGAAAATTTATGATAATAGTTTAAAAAGAAAGGGGAAAAAGGCAATTGAAGGTATATCAAAAGAATCAATAAAATTATATGATCCAATTCATGATTATATAAGTGAAGAATTAATAAAGAGAAAACATGAATATAGTTCAGAATCTGAAATTAAAATTTTTACAGGAAGTTTTAATGTTAATGCAGAAATAACAAATCAAGATATAAGTACTTGGATTTTCCCAAAAGAAGGTATTAATGAAACTTGTGATATTATAATTATTGGTATTGAAGAAATTGTTGAATTAACAACTTCACAAATGATGGTTACAGATAGTAGTAAAAAATCTATTTGGGAATATAAAATTAAAGATACTTTAAATCAACGTGATAATTATTCATTAGTTTTATCAAATCAATTAGGTGGTTTAACATTATTTATGTTTGTTAAAGATATTCATTTAAAAAATTTAAAAGATATTGAAGGTACAGAGAAAAAGACAGGTTTTGGTGGTATTTCAGCAAATAAAGGTGGTATTAGTGTTAGTTTTTCATATTCATCAACAAAATTTTGTTTTATTGTTGCACATCTTTCAGCTGGTTTGGAAAATGTTGATCAAAGACATAGTGATTATAAAGCAATTTCAAAAGGTATTAGATTTTCAAATGAGAGAAGTATAAAAGATCATGATTCAATTATTTGGCTTGGAGATTTTAATTATAGAATTTTATTATCAAATGAAGAAGTTAGAAATGCAATTAAACAAAAAAATTATCAATTATTATTTGAACATGATCAACTAAATAATCAAATGATTGCAGGTGATTCATTCCCATATTTTAATGAAATGGAAATTAAATTTCCACCAACTTATAAATTTGATAAAGGTACAATTAATTATGATACATCTGAAAAGAATAGAATTCCTGCTTGGACAGATAGAATTTTAAGTAAAGGTGATAATTTAGAACAATTAACATATGGATGTGATGAAACATTAATATTTTCAGATCATAGACCTGTTTATGCACAATTTAAAGCAAAAGTTACATTAATTGATCATGAATTAAGAGAACATTTAACTCAATCATTATATGAAAAGAGAAAATTAGAAGTTTATAATAATAAAGAAAAATATTTTTATAAAAAAGATTTTGTTTTAAAACATGGATTACCTGAACCATCAAGTGATACAAGTAAATGGTGGATTGATGGTGGTCAACAAGCAAAAGTTGAATTAATTATACCAACAAATTGTACTACAGTTAATAGAAATAGAGAAGTTAATCCATTTGTTGAAACAAGTGAACCAGATTTTGTATAGAGTATTTAGTCTGACTTCTATAATAAAGGGTTTTTGCATATAATTCGTTTTTTAATAGTAGTTTCTATAATTTAAATTTTTGAGTACAAAAGTGACACAATTCTAAAAGAGCGAAAATGTAAACAAAAAAAAATTAGGAGAATTCCAAAAATTAAAAATCAACAAAAAACAAAATCTTTTAAACTTGTAACAAATCTGATTATAAAGAAGACAGTTAGCAATGGACTATGACAAAGAGAATAGTGTATTGGTCAATAAGAGTCCAAGTCAACTGAATCGTACCCCTGATGCTTCACCTCTTAAGAAACAGCAACAACAAATACCAGTTTCAAAATTACAAAAACTATATTCTGAACAAGTTTTAGAGAATCAACAACTGATTGCAGAGAGTGATAGATTAAGACAAGATATTCAATGGAATCATACAGAGATTTCTAAAATTAGGGAAGAATTAAATAAATCTAATGATGAAAATAGAAAATTAAGACAAAAATTAGATAATGAAATAAGTTATTATGAGAATGAAATTAATAAATTTAAAAAGGATAAACAAGATTTAAATAATGAAATAATTTTACAAAATAAGAGATTTAAAAGTTTAGAAGAAGATATTAATGTTAAAAATTTAGAGATTAATGAATTAAATGATGATTTTGATTTTATTAAAAATGAATTAGAGGTTAAAAATTTAGAGATTAATGATTTAAGAGAACAACTTTGTCAATTAAGAGATGATTATTCACAAGAAGAAGATGAACAACTGATTGATGATGAAAGTGATGTTAGTAATACTTCTATTAAGATGAATCCTGATATTGAAGAATATAATGAAGATATTGATTCAAGATTTGAACAAGATTCTAGTGAAGATGAAGATTTAGAAGAATTCAAATATGAGAGTGTAACAATGGATAACAGTTTATCATTAGAAGAACAACTGAAGAATGATGAATTTAGAGCTAAAGATAGACGTATAAAGAAGTATGAATTTGAAGTTAAATCTTTAAAGAAGGAGACACAACAATTATATGATTATATTAATAAACTTCTTAAGAATAAACCATCAGTTGATCAGAATGAAGTACTTAAAGAGAAATTAGTTGTTAGAAAGATTCTTAGAACCACATCAACATCAACTTCATTAGATTTAAGTGATGATTTAGTAAAGGCAGAAAAATCCATTAGTAGAAAGATGAGGGTACAAAATAAGAGAAGAAGTGTATCAAACTATATCAATTTAAAGAGTTATCGTTATGATAGAAAGAAGAATGATATGAGTATTAATGTGAATAAGAGAGGTAAAGTATCAAGCAATAGCGATGATGAAGAAGAAGAAATGGGAGAAATAGGAATTAATTTAGATAATGTTGATATCAGCGAAAAGCTTTTAGGTGAATCGTATCATATTGGACATCATGTTTTAGAGTTTAAACAGAGCATTAAGGAGAAGCAGATGGTGAAGATGAAGATCAGCACACCTGTGGTAGCACTAGTACATAACATAGGTAAAGACCAGAGTCTACTACTTACAGAGATTGATGGAGTTGACTAATGTATGGTTATAAGTGGAAACAAATACAACCCTAATGCTGTAAGAGAGATCCGACTTAGACACCCCCTCGGAATACAAATTCGGACGTGGTTCGATTCAGAAGTTGTGCTGTACCTACCAAATTTTTCCTGGTTCGAGCCACAACAATCGCATTATAAAAATCGTACCATTTATATGAAATTTTTAGGAAGAATTAACTGGGAAATTAAATTTTTTCTTATTTATATATCATATGTTCCTGGTCTCTTTTTCTAGTTTATTCATTTCTCAGTTCTTCTTAATTTTTAGTTCCTGACACTATTGCTCTCTTTCATATATATACTTGGTTTGGTGCTGAGTTTTCTAATACTATTTATACTATACCAAAATGGCTTTGAGGAATTATATGTACTATAAACATAAGGACGAGTTGAAGTCTAAAATAGCTCACAATATAGATGGACATTCTGAATCCTCTGGTGGTTTAGACCATACTGGTCACAGCAGTGACGAACATGAACATGATGAACATGATAATGACCATATAAATGATGAACATAATCATTTACACCATAATTTACACGCTGCTCAATTTTCTTCTTCAAATTCTGCTCATTTAAATATGAATGGTAATAGATATATTCATTTTGCTCATGTTAATGATCAATCCAATACTTCAAATAATCTTAATAATGATCCTGCTAATTCAAATTCAACTCCAAGAACTATACCTGTTTACATGAAGAGAAAGAAATTAACTCCAACTCAATTACGTAAATTGAAGAATTTAAATTTAAATGATTCAAGTAATGATAGTATAGGTGATGAAACTGAACAAACTTTATCCTCTCATAGTGATGAAGAACATCATAATTAAGTCTTTTCATCTTCAGCTACTTTTATTTATGAGTTTTAATGAGTCCTTCTAATGTCCCCCTTCAACGTTTAAACGTTTAATGATATCCATATATTCCATCATCCAACTTTCTTTCACAAAAAAGTTTTTACATTGTTAGTTTTAATGTTTCTTTGTTTATTTCAAAACCATTCTTCTTGTTCTCATTACTATTTTTTTAGTGTCACTAATTCAACTGTGTCGTCACACTATATTATTATTAAAAAAATTTTTTTTACTACTGCATATTTATTTTTTATAATTTCATGGTTCTTTTTCTTTGGTTTTACTGTTTTTAATCTTGTTTTGCTTGCTTTTCAATCTAATGTTATACATCTTCATATACACTTATATATCACAATTTTAATTTAATATTTAATATTTAATATTTACTACCCATATCTTTAATACAAACAAAAATTGTTGTTAAAAGTTAAATCAAAATTCCCATTATTTCACATTCTTTTAAAACCTAACTTATTAAAATCTTTCTTCTTTAATTATTTAATCGCTTAGAAACTTTGTACTACAACAGTTGATACTTTTTTAAATTTAGGCGAAATCAAGTTTATATTCAAATGATTATAGAAATTCTTTATAAAAAGAAAAGAGTATACACAAAAACACAAAAAAGTGTGTTTTAAAGAAACTGTATATATCATCTGACACCCCTCTTTCCACTCCCAAATTGAGATCCAGACGGGTTCTTATTGATATACTGCGGTCAAGCAAGTTTACTCTTTCCATCAGCTATCACGTTCGAATTAAAATAGAGTCCAATATAGTCGTAAAGAAACAAAACTCATCATCTAAATATTGAAATTAACAACTTTGTAAAACACAAAGTGAAAATCTCTTAAATGACTTATTCTGATCTAGTATACTAAGTTGATATAATCACGTACTGTCTATTATGATGGATGTATGACAAGGTAAAGAAAAGAAAAAATTATAAAGAAGTAAAAGAAAATTTTTTTACTTGATTTTTTTTTATTGGGAAAAAATTTTCAGAAAAAAAAAAAAGTCACGTGAATATTTCTAAAATGTTTATTAGGGTTTAATTTATTTACCTTTCTTTGTATCAACTTCAGATTCTAATGGTTCTTCAGCCTTTCTTTTATTGTCATTTAATTCATTATTATTTGTTTTTGTGGTCTCATTTTCTTCTTTTTGCTTTTTTAATGCTTCTGTAATTCTAACATCACTTGTTAATCCATTAACTGGTCTAAAATATGGTTGACATCTCCAATATGGAACTTTTTTATATTTACCACCCCATTCTTCAATTTCACCTTCTATAATTTTATCTAATTCTTCAATATTTTCTTGTTTATATATATTTTCAACAATTTCTTCAATTTCTTCAAGAATCTTTTCATATTGTTCATAAACATGAGAACCTTCCTCAACTTTTTCAACATCTAAAATTCTTGCTTGACCAATTTTAATTCTATAATCTGGATAATTTGGTAAAAAACTTGTTAAAACTTTAAAAAAATGTGATTTCATTGCTCTTTGTGATGATCTTGAATTTGGAAATTTTTTACAAATTTCAATATATTCTCTTAAAATATGATCAACTCTTGGAAATTGAATTTTGAAATCTTTATTTGAATCTTCAAAAATACCTGGATTAAATAAACAACCTTCAGCTGTCATTATTGAATCACAACCAATTTCTTTAATACATCTATCAAAATCATCTGTATATAAAATATTACCATTTGAAATAAATACTGTATCTTTTGGTAAATTATCTCTTAAATATTTAATTATTTTCCAATTTGCTAAACCAGTTTTTTGTCCCTTTTGTTCTCTTAATCTACCATGAACTGTTAAAAATTGTGCACCAGCTTTTAAAACCATTTTAGCATATTCTAAAGTCTTTTCATAATCTTCATAAACTCTAATTTTTGCAGTAATTGGAATATCTAAATTTAAATGAATTTTATTAATTAATTTATAAATTAAATCCCAATCTTCCATTAAAAATGAACCATATTTACCCTTTTTCGCTATACCTTGAGGACAACCTAAATTTAAATCAATAGCATCAACTCTACCTTCTAAATATTTTGCAGCTTTTAAAAATTCATCAGGATTATTAGCACAAAATTGTGCAACTAATGGACGATCATATTCTGAATTACCATCATCATCACCAAAATTTTCCTTTCTATATTTTTCACTAGTTAAGAAGTTTTTAGCATGTAACATTGGTGTATAACATAATGTAGCACCATGATTTCTATTAATTATTCTCCATGCTAATTCTGATTGATCAACCATTGGTGCAACAATCTTTTTTGGTTCACCAATACTTTTGAATAATTCTCTTCCTTGTAATTTAGTCATCTTTGTTGGTATATTATTGGATATTGATCTTCTGAATATAGTAAAGACCTTGTTCATATGGTATCTACCCTAAAACTTAAGATCAAAAAGAATTTTATTTAATGTTGTTTTGAAGCTCATCGATTAGAAATAAAAAAAAAATTCAAAAGAAAAAAAAAAGTAAAATCGGTTGGGACACTGCGTAGACCTCAAAATAAACGGATATAACCAGTTTTTTTGTAAATTATTACTACTCAATTAAAACTCTATAGATACAAGATTCATTTAATCGTAATAATATATGTGTATAAAAGTTTTGAGGATATAGTTAAAAAAGTCAAAAAAGCAGTAAATAAAAGACATAACAAAATTTATAGTTTCAGATTCATCATTAAAAATACAAAAAAGTAAAAGAACACAAACACAAAAAGCAAATAATAATATAAAAAAAAATTCATAAGAGTTGTAGCAAGTTTTAAACTGGAAGGTTGTTGTAATAATAAATAGTTTGTAAAGGTTAATTTTATAAATTCTAATAACCACATCTAAGAAACATAATTTATAAACCTCTATGAGATGATGGTGGTAATGATTGAGAAATATAAATAGCTCTACTTTTAAAAGCTTGAGCAAATAATAAAGCAATTGGCCAAATTGGTGCATCAGCTAAAATTCTAACACCTAAATAAAGAGCTCTTGAAGATAATCTTGCATTTTTAATAACTTTAACAGTTTCTAAAATATTTGTATCAGGATTCATAGCCATTGTTGCTAAATCATCATCTAAAGCTTCAACATCTAATGCACCTTTTGCTTCTAATCTTAAAAATTCTGAATAAGATTTAACAGTTTGATCTTTAAATACTAAAGCATCTTCAATTTTTTTAAAAACAATTTCAGATTTTAACCAAAGTGATCTTTCCATTGCATTTAAAAATATTGGATTTTTACCATAATTATAAGCCCAAGTTTCTAAACTTAATAAAAATTCTGCAATAATTAAAATAGCTGAAAATAAACAAGTAATAAAAAAAATTGGTGTTTTAATTGATGTCTTTTCAGCATTTTTAAAAATTGAAACATAATCAATCCATAATTTAACAATATCTAAAGCATAATTTGTTGCTTCTTTTAAAGCTTCAGGATCATTTTTAAGACTTTTTAAACTTTCATTCATACCTTTCCAATCTTTTTGCCAAATTTTTTCAATAATTGGTGTTAAATAAATACATTTTCTAATTTTAGCAAATGATAATAATGGTAAAATTAATCTTAAAGTTGGATTTTTATCATAAATTGAAGTTAAATTGGATTCATTTAAATATAAAACACCACCATTTTTAATATATAAACTTTCCCAACTTTTAATTAAAGATTCAATAATTGGTCTTGAATTCATTCTCCATTTTGTTGCCTTTATAATACCATTAGTTTCACTTTTTAAAGTTGAACGTTCAAGATAAATTTTTTCATGAATTGACATTAATAAAGATAATAAAGTTTTCATTTGAAATTTTTTTTTATTTGAATCAATCATAAATTCATTGTTTAAAGTTAAATAAGTTAAACAATTTGAATAATTTTCAAAACCATTTGATAATTCAATAAGACTAAATTTTGAATCAATAATATAATGATTATTATTTAAAATTGAAATCCAATTAATTTCATCTGTTGATTCCCATAAAGATTCTAATTTACAATGAATACCACATTTAACATCAATTGAATGTAAAGAACAATCTAAACCAATAATTGAACTAAAAAGATTTGAAATCAATAAAATTGTATGACAAGTTCTAATTCTTGATTGAGCTAAAATAAAATATTTAAAATTTGATTCATTATCTTGAATATTTGTTGGAGTTGAAAAATTTTCTAATGGAAAATTTAAATTTGTAATTTTAACTAATTCGATTAAAGATTTTAATAAAATTTTCATTGTTTTTGTAATTGTTAAATCATTATTAAATATACCAATAAAAATTAATAAAACCATTGATTGATAAATCCAAATTGGTACTTTAAAATTTTTATTTTTTGGATTAGATTGATTATTAAATTTAAAATTTGATGATTCATTTTCTAAATATTCATGAATTCTAAATCTTGTTATATTAAATAATAACATTGCATGAGTTGAATGAAATCCATAAAGTGCACCAATTGAACAAATAGCTAATAAAATTGGATAATTATTAATTGAAGGATTAAGAGTTGGTAAATGAATAAATGGGAAAAATTTATCAAATTCTTTTTTATAAAGTGAAGAATATTGATTTAATTCATCTAATGATGGGAATTGATTATCATTTAAATTATTTAATTTTAAAATTTTTGATCTTAAATCTTCATTAAAAATTTCAAATTTAATAATTTTTGGAATTTCATTAATTTCTAAATCTTTAAATAAATCAATTTGTCTTGATCTAAAAAATGTTGAAATATCATTTTGTTGAAATAATCTATTTGGATTATTGGTATTTGTTGGTAATGAAGATAAAGAATTTGAAGAATTATTTTGAGATTGTAAAATTGGTATAACAGAATTTGATTTAATATTAGTTGATGAAGGTAAAGTTGGAGTTATTAAAGGAATTGAAGCAGGTAATGAAACAACACCTGGACTTTGACCTAAATTATTTGGAGATAAAGAACTTTGTTTTAATAAATTTTGTTGTTGTTGTTGTAAATTAATTGGTGTATTAACATTTGTATTTAAATTTAAAGGTTGTGGAGTATTTGAATTAATACTACTTGAATTTGATGGAGAAATTGTTGAATTTGATAAAGAAGTTGAAGTAAAACCAATTGTATTAAAATTTTTAGTAAAATTAACACTTGTAAAATTTGCATCAAATGGAGTATTAATAAATTCTTCTAACCAATCTTCTGGAGAATTTGAATTATTATCACTATTTTTTGAAGTTGTAGTTTTCATATTTATTGAACCTAAAGGATTATTATCAGGATTATTTAAAGTTGATAATGATGATGAACCAGCACCATTAATTAAATTTGTTGTTGAAATATTATTATTATTATTAACTAAATTTAAATTTGAGATTGAATTTGAATTTGAATTTGGACTAAATAAATTTAAATTATTTAAATTATCAGAACTTTTTAAATTAAAACCAGCTAACCCACCAGCACCACCAGCAATATGTAAATATTCATTTAATATTGGCATATCAATTAAAGAACCACCAGGAGTAAAATTAAATTGATAAGGAGTTGAATTTCTTGTAAAATTTGGATTATTATTGTTTGGATTTGAATTTGAAGTTGATATTGAAAAATAATCATTTGATGAAGAAGAAGAATTATTTAAATTTGAATTTGCAGAATTTTCAGAATTTGAATTTGAAGGATTATCTAAATTAAAATGATCATCAATACCTAATAAATCTAAATCAAATCCACTTAATAAAGCTTTTGAATTTAATTCTTGAGCAGTTAATTGAGGAGTTGAAAACCCAACTTGATGAGGAGCTTCAGGTAATTCATTTTTAATTTTTAAATTTGATAAATCATTAACATTAAGATTAATTGATGGAGTATAAGAATTTGCAGATGAAGCACTAAAAGAATTATGTCTATGTCTTTTCAATTTTGGAGGTAATTGATTATCAATTTTTTTTGTAGATGTATTTAAATTTAAATTTTCTGAATGTTTAAAAAGAGTTGTTGTTGTTGAATCATAAGAATCTATTGAAGATTTAGTTCTTTTATTATTTGAATTTATAGATGAAGATGTTGATGAAGAAGTTGTTGAAGAAGGAGTTGAAGAATTAGTTTTATTATTAAAGTCTATAGGTTTATTATTATTTGATTGTTTTTTATTTGATGAAGATAAATTATTTGTGGGTAGAGAAGTTTCTTTATTACCATAATTTGTAATTATATGAATATTTTTATCATTTGAATTTGGAGAAGTTTTGGTAATTAAATTTTTATCTGATGAAGAAGAAATTAGAGAAGTATGTAATTTTTGTTGATGTCTTAAAACTAAATCTCTTCTTGCAAAACATCTACCACAAGCAGCACATTGAAAAGGTTTTTCATTTGTATGAGATCTTTCATGTCTTTTTAAATGTTCTAATCTTGCAAAAGCTCTTGTACAAATAGTACAAATATGAGGTCTTGGTTTATCAGTTTTAATTATAGCAGATTTTCTTGGTATTGGTTCATAACCTTTAACAGAAGTTTGAATTTGTTTTATACCATTTTTTTTAGTTGTTATTGTTGAAGTTGATAATGGAGGTATAGGTTTATTTTCCATTTTAAAAGTGTGTAATTAAATATGAAGGTATAATGTAATATGGAGTAAAGATGTGATATGAAGATATAAATATGAATATGGATGTAGATGTATGATAAAATGAATGATTATAAATAAGAATTTTCCTTTTTAAATTAGTTGTTAAGTCAAAACAAACCAAAAAAAACAGGTAAAAAAGATAGAAGAAAAAAGAGAGCAAAATAAAGATAGATAATCTATAATATGATATCTATAATATAAAACCAAAAAAAAAAAAAAAACACTTTAATTAAAACAAGATATAGACAAGATTGATTGAATTCTAAAGAGAGTTTATAATGGATTAAGGAAAGAAGTTGAACCGTCTTCTTTTTAAATTCTTTTTTTTCTTTTGAAGGTAGTAATAGTAGATAGAGTATAAGCTAATGTACAGAGAAAGTAACCTTTAAACAACTAATACTCTTCTTTAATGATAATTGGTAATTGTAATATAAATAAAGTAAAAAGAAAGGAAATTATAATTTTTTTTTGAAGGCGATTTTTTTTTAAATTTTTTTTATAATTTTTTCTTTAAATTTTTGTTGGCGCTGATGAAATTTTTGCTTATGATATAGTTGTTGTTGTATTAGATGAAGTATATGAAGAAGAAGTAGATGTAGTAATAGAGGAAGAAGAAGTAGAAAGTAAATATATATTAAACCAAACAAATAAACAGATGACCTGTAGCAACAACAAATCAAAAATTAACTAGAAAATTAAAAATTTAAATTTAAATGACCATATGTTTTATTTTGTATGAATTTGTTAGTAAGCTAGTATTAATTAGTTGTTAGTTGTTGTTACTGTTAGTAAGTATAGTACTTAGTAATTATAGTTAGTAGTTAATTAAGGATTAATGGATTTATTTAGTTTATACAGTACATACTTACTATATTACTATATTACTATTACACCTTTTTACTAGTTACTATAAATTACTATTAGTAACTATAAAACATCAACCAATCAACCAAGAACTAATGTTAGCCGTGTTTTCGTGTTTTCTTAACAAATTAACTGTAATTCTATCTGGGGTAAACATTAAATTTATTAGTAGAAAGTGATGATGTAATTTACAGAACATTACATTATCTATCTATCTCTTACTGTTGACTACTGCTAACTACTAACTACATAACTAGATATACCAACCACAATACTACCTAACTATACAACACACCCACCAACAACACAAAAACTCCCACTAAAAAAATTACAACAAATCAACTCCTTTTAATTTACATTTTACAACTTATAAAATAGAAAAACAATAAAAAGTGTCAATTTAAATTTAATTCGGAGTCCAACTAATTTTCGGGTTGGAATTTCGGTCCGAAGTTGTTTCCGATATTTAATTTGGATTATGTAATTTGATATTACTTAATTTCTTACATAATCTTTAGTTAATTACATAATCTATTACATAATCATATAATTGCCACTTTTCACCGAAGAAACCGAATCCTTTCATTTAAAAAAATTTATAATGTGTCAATTCTCTTTTAACAACTACTATTACTGCTACTACAAGTTAAAGATGGTAAGGGATTCTCAAATAAATCAACCTCTATTATCTCATATAGATTCTGATACTTCAGATGAGGATGATTACTCAATTAACTCTACAAATATTTCAAGTAATACCAATACTACAACTTATATTAAATCATCAATTCAAAAATTAATTCAAATTAATTATATTTTATCAAATCCAATTAATAAATTTATTGCTTCAATTATTTGGGCTTTTATAATTTATTTAATTTGGAATTTAATATTTTTACCAAGAACTTCTCTTTCAAGAGATTATAGAAGATTACATTTCTCAAAATTAACAAAAATTGAAACAAAAAGATTATTCTTAAATTATTTAAATTATAATAATAATGTTGATAGTTATATGAATGATTTTGATTTAATTTATAAAGATTTTATGACTTCAAATAGTATAGATATTATAGATAACTATGGTATAGATAGTTCTTATGAAGGTATAGAAGGTATAGATGAAGTGTTATACTCTGATTTAAATAATTACACAAATTACTACAACTATAACCAAAATTTAACTATTTATACTATAAATAAATTAAAAGAATTAGGTATGTCTCCAAAAATTAATTCTTTTAATTATAATTTAAATAATTTAAATCAAAATTTATTTAAAAATCAATACTTATCATTTTCTTCAAAAGATGATTTAATAACTAATAATACTATAATTTCAAAATTTATATTTGCAAATTTTGGTTCAATTAATGATTATCAACATTTATTATCAAATAATATTGATATCTTTAATAAATTTCATATTATTAAATCTGGTTATTTATTAAATAATTTAAAAATTAATAATGCAATTAAAAATGGTGCTTTAGGTTTAATTATTTTTGATGATGATTCAATAGATTTAGAATATGTTAATAAAAATAATCAAATTTCAAATGAATTTAAAAATTTCCCAATTATTTCAATACCAAAAAATAAAGCTTTGGAAATTTTATCTTGTTTAAACAAAGGTATTACTTTTGATACTACTTCTAATGATGATATTGACAATAATTATCAAAGTAGTCAACTATCTGGACCTTCAAGTATAAGTCTAAACTTAACTTCAATTAAAGATTCAACACCTAATCTACAAAAATTAAATAAATTTAATAATTTAATTGTTGAAATTCCTGGTTTATTAAATGAAGTTATTATAATTGGTTATAATAGAAATAATAATTTTTTTAATGGAATTTCAAATTCAATTAGTTCAAATTCAATCTTTTTAGAATTAATTAAATCATTTAAAAATTTACAATTAAAAGGTTGGAAACCTCTTAGAACAATAATTTTAATTTCTTATGATTTAAATAATATTGGTTCATCACAATTCATAAATTCAAAAAAATTTAAAAAAAATTTAAAATTAAATACTTTAGCTTATATTGAAATTGATAATATTTTAGGTAATTCAACTCTTAATATTGATTCAAATCCTTTATTAAATGAAATTTTAATAAAAACTTCAAAAGATATTCCTTTTGATTTTAATCCAAAAGATTCTTCATCATCAAAATCTCTTTATGATTATTGGTATCAAAATTCAAATAATAATATTAATTTAATTGGTTCTTTAGATCAATCTTATTCAAAATTTCAATTTAATAATGGTATACCAAGTTGTAAAATTAATTTTATTGGTAATCAAAAACCATTTAAAGGTGATTTATTAAAAGATAATTTAAATAATTATCTAAATTTAAAAATTGATGATTCAAAATTTAATTTACATAATTTATTAACAAAATATATTGGGTTTTTAGCTTTATCATTAAGTGAAAATGAAGTTATTGAATATAATGTTTTAGCTTATTCAAATGAAATTAAATCTTATTTTGATGAAATTATTAAAAAAATTCCAATTGATTGGTTTATTTATGATTATAATAATCAATTATTAAATAAAATTAATAAAATTAATTCACTTTTAGAAAATTTTCAATTAATTTCAAAAAAATTTGAATTAATCTCTTCAGAATATGAAAAAAATTTATCAATTGATTATCCATGGTTTAAATCATTTAAAAAATTAATTTTATCAATTAATTTAAAATTATTAAGTAAAAATGGTAAAAATTTAGAAAAAATTTTTATTAATAAAGATAAAAATATTATTTTATATCCAAATATTGAAAATGGGTTAAATTGTCAAACTTTACCACAATTATCAAATTCTTTAAAAAATAATAATTTAGATGATTTTAAAATTTCTTTAGATTTATTAAGTGATAAAATTAAAAAAGTTTCAAATCAAATAACAATTTAATTACATCTTACATTCAAACATTTCACACTCTTTTCAAGTCATTTCATACACTCATTTTCATAAACTAACGTTCTCTTTGCATTTTTAATGACCCTTATACATTAATTATTTTATATTATACATCTTTTATGACTCTTTATGACCAACCCTTTTTTATGTTTTTATGGATACACTTTATACACATTTCTTTCATGTCTTTAATCTTAATCATTGTAACAACGATATGTCTACATTTTGCATTCAGGACCAAAGTGTTATGGTTGTTCAAAATTAAAGTACTTCAATATTGTCCATCCAAAAGTATAGCGATTTTGCTCATCCAAAACTGAAGTATTACAAATAAAAAGTAAAAAACACATAAAATATTTCTTTAGGGATCATAAATAAAGAAAAGGGTATAAAAACACATAAAAAACTTTTTAAAGATATAATACAAATTTTGTTTTTACCAATTTGTCATTGTAATAAATTCTGAATATTCAGTTTTATCAATAATTTTTGATTTTAATAATTTTGAAATTCCAGATTTTCTTAATTTATTTGCACTACTAGTATTAATACTTGTTGAAGTTGGAATTTCCCAAATACTATTTGAATATTCAGGTCCCTTTGTTGCTTTTGGAAAATGTTTTGAATTTGTTGGTGTTATAATTTTTGATTTTGAATCATTATAATTAATATTTTCAATACCAATTTCCATTAATTCATAATGATAAGCAACATATAATTCTCTTAATACAATATCACCAATTAATAAATCTGATGTTGATGCAATACCATAAATTAAACAAATATTTGATTCAGAATCTAATGATTCAACAATTAAATTTAATTTAATATTAACTTTAATACCTTGAAAATTAAATGTTAAATAATCATTTGAATTTGGACAATTTATAATAAATGTATTCTTTTTTAATTCAAATCCTTTATAAATATCTAAAATATTATAAATAAATCTTAATGGTATACCTAAATATGTTGTACCAGAATCTAATATTGCTGGATAATTTATATCAATAATATTATGATGTTTCTTTCTTTTACCAGTTTCTGTTTCTGTTGTTAATGTAATATTACTTAATGTAATGGCTAAATCTGTAATACTATCATTATTTCTTGTAACAACCATTGGAAATAAAGTTAAATTATCACCTTTAAATTTATCTGTATCAATACCACCTAATAATAATTCACCAGTTGTTGAATTTGTTGAATCAAGATAGAGTGAATAAAATTTTGCATTAATATAACCTTGAAAATAAAGATTTGAAATAAATCCTGTATATTCTTCATAATCTGGATAAATTGTTAATCTATCTAATCCAATACCAATAATTGGATAATAAGAATCTGTATAATTTGCTAATGCAAAGAAATAATCAAATAATGTAACTGTTGTTTCATCTTCTTCAGTATCATTTGGATTTGATAAACTTAAACTATCAATCCCCCAATATCCAAAAGATCCTGTACCATCAACATAACCAATATCTGCATCTAATAAATCACCATCATAATAAGCATATTCAAAAGTTTCAGATTTTTCTTGATCAAATACACCATATTCACAATAATCACTATATGAATCAGAAGTACAATTAATCCAATCTGATGATGCAACCCAAAAATCTGAGGAACCTGTATCAAGAGTTGCACTTATTTTTTGATATGTTGAACCAAGATAAATATCTATAGAATAACTAAGACTACTCTCTGTTCTATTCATGTAGATATAATCATAAGTATCTTCAAATGTATCTTCATCATCACCTCTTTTAAATAACCGATCTTCAAAATAATTAGAAAATTCATAATCATCATATTCATCATCATATAATAATTGTCTTGGTTTCTTTTCAAAAGCTAATCTCATATATTTGGGCGATTCCTTATCATCTCTATTTGGAATAATGCTTGCAGATGTTAAAGTTGATAATATCACTAATAATAATTTCATCTTTAGGGTTTAATTTAAAAACAAAATAGTTGTATTAAAACAAAAAGGTGAAATGTTAAGTATTTAAATAATTCTTTCTAAGCATATGGTACTTTTAAAAAGAAAGAAAAAATTTTATACTGCAACCAATCACTAAAATATTTGTTACTATAATTGGTAATTAAATTATGGAAAAATCGCATAAGGAAGAAGAATAAAGTTTAACCGATTCAATTAAATATTTTCGTGTTGAGAGATGAGAGATCCAAATAGATAGAAAGAAGAAGTTTATTAAGACTGATGATACACTTGATAATACCGTTCCTAAAAGAAAAGATTTTTAATAGATCTCAATTTAAAATATTTTGTAATGTTAGAATTTTTGAACAATGTCGATTATTTTAATTTGACCCAATTAGGAAGTCTAATTGAATTGGACCCTGAAAAAGTTGAATTTGGCAGATGTGTCAATAAGACATACTACTTTCGAGTTTCGAATTTGATATGTTAGTTCTTACTGTAGTGACTAGTGTTTTGGGTAAGAGTAGTTTAATTGCTACATATTGGAACTTAAGAATTCAGATATTATATATAATTATTTTAAATGTAAAGTTGGTAATTAACATTAAGGAATAAGGATCAAAACTCAAAAGTATTTGGTTCAGATTATCTTTGATGACTAAATTATAAATCCGAAAAGCACTAATATTGCAGAATATTAACTATATTGTTGTGTTGTATAATAATCTTTTTAGAACCAATCTGTCATTGTCATATAACTTGAAAAATCATAATTCATATATATGTCTGTTGATTTATTGGCATAGACAACTGACAACCCAGATGTTCTCATACTATAAGCAGATTCATAATCTACTGTAGAGACAGTAGGAACTGCAGTAACACTATTGTAGTATTCAACTCCTGTCGTAGCTTTAGGAAAATCACCATATGTAGTTGGTGTAACTATACTAAATTCATAATCTTCATAAATAGCATGTCCTAGACCAATTCTTTTAAGTGCATAATCATATGCCACATATAATTGTCTCATAATCACATCACCAACAAGTATTCTTTCTGATACAACAATATAGGACTGGCAATAGTTAGGGAAATCGACAGATTCCTCACATAAGTCACTCATTGGAACTTCAACAATGAACCCTTGGAAATTAAAAATCAATTTATCTTCCTTTTTAGGATATTTCATAATATATTTAGACTCTGTAAGTTGAAATCCATCATAAGCTTCTAAGACTTTATAAAAAAATAATTTGGGCATTGTCATCATGGTGGTACCTGAATCTAAAACTGCTGGAAAATTATAATCTATAATATTAATGGTAGAATCTGATGATTTTTTACCTTCCAAACTTAATGTCAAATTACTCAAAGTAATAGCAGTTTGGTCAATAATTTTATTATATCTAGTAACAACCATTGGGAATAGTGTTAATTCTTCACCTTCAAATTTAGTAGTATCAACACCACCAAGAAGTAATGATCCAACATTTGTCTCATTTGAATTGAGATACAATGAAAACATTGGTGATTTGATAAATTCGTCAATATATAGATGTGATATAAAACCTTTATGATCCTCATTATATTTCAAAAAGCTGGATCCAATGTCCATACCAATACCTAAAATAGGGTTTAGAGATGAATGGTTTGCTAAAGCAAAAATGAATCCTGGTAGAGAGAGACCTGCATTGGTCTCTGGGTCCTTCAAACTTAATGTATCATATGCCCAGTAGCCTGAAAAGTAGGACCCATCGGTATAGTTTTGGTATGCACTAGCTGTTTTGTAATTGGTAGAGTGCCAAAAGTTAAAACTTGTTGATTGTGATGGATCAAAAGTACCACAAGCACAATAATCAGCATACATCTCCAAAGAACAATTGATCCAGGCTGATGACCCAACAGATAAATCAGAAGAACCTGTATCTATATGGACTTCAACTTTTTGATAATTTGAACCTAAATATACATCCATGGCATATGCAGCCTTATTTGCAGTTCTATTGATATAAATATTATCAAAATTATCATAAAACATTGGTTCTGTATCAATATCTCTTTTCTTAAGTTGAGATTCAGCTTCATTATCCGAAGATACATATCTTTTTTGAAAGTCTAATTTGATATATCCATTATCATCTTTCCCTTCTTCATTACCAGCAATTGGAATAGCAAAAGCATTGATCAATCTGTAAAAGCAGATATTTAAAATAATGAAAAATGATAGAATTTGTGGTTTCATGATTTCAATGGACCAGACTAATATTTTAATCAGAAATCAAGGATATTAATAATATTGAATAAGGATAAAGAATTAAGAAACTATGAAGTATGAATTGTGCAAGATATATGATCTTCAAGGTCAATTGTTAAAGCTTAATGAACTTTCAACTTCCAAGGCTTATTGTTAACTGTTAACTCACAAACACCAACTGCCAAGTAAAACAGAAGAAAACAGAAGGCTGAAAGATGTAAAAAAATACATTTTCATTTCAAATTTTAATTTCTAATTTAAATCAACTAAATGCTATTAACAACCAATAGGAAACAGGTATTAGCTTTACTAGTTAGTTAAATTTGTGAACTTAAAATTAACGCTATAAAAATTTCAACATTCAATTTTTTGCCGTCAATTATCTGTCATTGAAATCCTACAACTGTCAATATAAATAACAACTCTATAGTTATACTGATCTAGTAAAGCAGATAAACTATATATGTTTGTCCAACTGTTAATTCCGAACCTGCTTGACTACAATGTAAAGAAAAATACGTATGAATTAAGTTATTTATTGATAATTTAGTAGTAATAGATGTATTCATGTGTTCACCTTATGCATATAATGGACTTTTTAGAACCAATTTGACATTGTTAGCATAGAAGAAAGATCTGTATCTTGTGATGTATACTTAGGAAGGAATTTTGATAGTCCAGCTGTTCTCATACTGTAAGCAGATGAAGATGCTACTGTACAAACTGTAGGGACTGCAGTAACACTATTGAAATATTCAACTCCTGTCGTAGCTTTAGGGAAATCACCATATGTAGTTGGTGTAACTATACTAAATTCATAATCTTCATAAACTGCATGTCCTAGACCAATTCTTTTAAGTGCATAATCATATGCCACATATAGTTGTCTCAATATCACATCACCAACAAGTATTTTTTCTGATACACTAATCTGGGGCGCACAATAGCTAGGTAATCCATCCACTTGCAAACATAAGTCACTCATTGGAACTTCAATAATAAACCCTTGGAAATTAAAAATCAATTTATCTTCCTTTTTAGGATATTTCATTATATATAATTTTTCTGTAAGTTGAAATCCATCATAGGCTTCTAAGATTTTATAAAGATATAATTTGGGCAACGTCATCATAGTAGTACCTGAGTCTAAAATTGCTGGAAAATTATAATCTATAATATTAATAGTAGAATCAGATGACTTTTTACCTTCTAAACTTAATGTTAAATTACTCAATGTAATTGCAGTATCAGTGATCAGATAATCACTTATAGTAACAACCATTGGAAATAATGTTAATTCTTCACCTTCAAATTTAGTAGTATCAACACCACCAAGAAGCAATGATCCAACATTTGTCTCATTTGAATTGAGATATAATGAAAACATTGGTGATTTGATAAATTTGTAATAATATAGAGAAGTTATAAAACCTCCATAACCAGCATGATATTTCAAAAATGTAGATTGAGTATCTAAGCCTATACCTAAAATAGGGTTTAGAGTTGAATGATTTGCTAAAGTAAAAATGAATTCTGGTATAGAAAGACCTTCGTTAGTTTCTGGATTAATCAAACTTAATGTATCATTTGCCCAATATCCTGAATAGTAGGACTCATCAACATAGCTATTGGAGGCAGTCGCAATTTCCCCATTCGTCAATTCCACAAATTTAAAACTTGTTGATTGTGATGGATCAAAAGTACCACAAGCACAATAATTAGCATAGATCTCCAAAGTACAATTAATCCAGTCAGATGACCCAACAGATAAATCAGAAGAACCTGTATCTATATGGACTTGAATTTTTTGATAATTTGAACCTAAATATATATCCATAACATATCCAGCCTTATTTGCAGTTCTATTCATATAAATATTATCAAAATTATCATAAAACATTGGATCCGTATCAAAACTTCTCTTTTTCAATTGAGATTCAGCTTCATTATCTGAAAATTCATATCTCTTTTGAAAGTTTAATTTAATATACCCATTATCATTTTTAGCTTCATTAACTTTTTCTTCACTTCCAGCAATTGGAATAGCAAAGGCATTGATAATTCTATAAAAACAATTTAGAAGCAACAGCTGGATTAAAATTTGGGATTTCATGTAGTATAGATGTGTAGAACCAACTTTCTTAAAAAATCTAGCTTGATCAATTGATTAATACTCTGTTGTAGAAGGAAACAAAAGCTAATATGTAGCAGTTTTCAGGCTTATTATTCTTCATTTTAAATATTATCGAGCGACAAGACCCTGGATATTATGTTCATTATATAAGTTATTGTTGGATATTTAGTGTAAAATTCTAAAGGAAAATAGCTACTAGTTTTTTTTTTTTTTTGCAAAAACTGGTAAAATTCTGTCATTCTGGAATTAA
This sequence comes from Ruyongia namnaoensis, assembly GCA_030563805.1. Classification (NCBI taxonomy): domain Eukaryota; kingdom Fungi; phylum Ascomycota; class Saccharomycetes; order Phaffomycetales; family Wickerhamomycetaceae; genus Ruyongia; species Ruyongia namnaoensis. The sequence goes on from JAJMKA010000005.1 coordinate 165,088, forward strand.
GACTAACTACACTCATATAAATTAAAAGCTGTTGTATTATTAGATAGTTCTAGCTATTAGTTATTAGTTTAGAAGCAGCTTGAAATCAGAAATGTATTAAATAAATTAGTTATTAGTTATTAATTATTAGTTATTGGTGTGAAATTTCCAAATTAAATATATAAAAGTACTGATATTTTATTTTAATCAGCTTCATAAGTCATAGCCATATAATCAGAATATTCATATTTGTTTATAAATCTAGATTCAAGTAAACGTGATATACCTGATGATCGTATAGAAAAATAAGAAGATATAGCTTTTGATCCAATTGTTGGTGTGGGAACAACAGTAATACTACTACTGTACTCTGCACCTTTAGTTGCTTTTGGGAAATGATCTGTAGCTGTTGGTGTAAAAATACTAAATTCATAATCTTCATAATTAGCATAACCTAACCCAATTTCTGTTAATTCATAGTTATATGCAACATAAAGTTGATTTAATATAATATCACCAATAAACATTTGATCATCACCTTTAATTGTATTCAACTGACACACAGAATCAAGTTTAGCATAAATTAGTGAACTCATAGGGACATCAGCAGTAATACCTTGGAAATTAAAAATCAATTTATCATCAACATTAGGACAATCCATATAATATATACCATCTGTTAATTCATAACCATTATAAGCTGATAAAATACTGTAGACATATTTCTCAGGAAGAGCAAATAATGTTGTACCAGAATCTAAAACTGCAGGGTATTTTGATTCCAAAATCTTATGTGTAGAACTCTTTAACCCATTTGTTTTTAAAGTAATGTTACTTAATGTAATTGCAGTATCTGTAATGGTATCGTTATATCTAGTAACAACCATTGGGAATAAAGTTAATTCATCACCATGAAATTTTGTAGTATCAACACCGCCAAGAAGTAATGATCCAACTGATGATTCGTTTGAGTCAAGATATAATGAATACATTGGTGAATTAATGACATGTTGAGTATAAAGATTTGTTAAGAATCCTGAATAATAATGTTCAGCATCAGGAAAATTTGATAAAGAATCCAATCCAATACCTATTAAAGGACTAACAGTTGTCTGATTAGCTAAAGCAAAGAAGTAATCTTTCAATGCAAACCCATCACCACTTTCTGAATCAGTCATTATAGTTAAAGTATCATAAACCCAATATCCAAGAAATTCTGAACCATCAACATATTCACCAGATGCAGATACTTTCTCACCATCAGAAATATGATATTCAAATGATCTTGATTGAGATTGATTAAAAGCTCCATAATAACAAAATGCTGTATAAAGTTCAGATTCACAATCGATCCAGACTGAAGATCCAACTGTTAAATCTGAAGAACCAGTATCCAATATAGCAGTGATTTTTTGTTTATTTGAACCTAAGTATATATCCATATTATATGACACTCTATCTGCAGATCTATTCAAAAACAAATAATCAAAACTATCATAAAACGTAGGATCAACTTCAAGAATTCTCTTCTTCAGTTTAACTTCAGCTTCAACATTATCATCATATTCATATCTCTTTTGAAAATTTAATTTGATGTAACCAGCTTTTGTTTCAAGATTGTCTTTGTTATCTTTTTGATCAATGATATTATCTATTAAATCTTCACCTAGTGGAATGGCCAATGCATTTATATGTTGATAGAGATAATAAAATATCAGAACAATTGATAAATGTTGGAACTTCATAATAACACAGATGATTTATCAACTACTCAAAAAACACCAATTGATCAACAATCAGTATTGTGATTAATCAATTAACTAATGACAAATTTCTGGCGATCTTCATTTTATAACTATTGTCAAGGGATTCTCTTCTCTTATTGGTTGGTTCTATTTGAAAGTTTTTAGTTTGAATTTTTGAAAGATTTTACACTAATAAAATGTTTTGTACTAAAAGGGTGGTCCGGAAGTCAATCTGTCATTTTAGTTGGTCGTGTGCTACTTGCTGGTGACGCTGGTGAAGTAGAGATTGATTTGTTTTGAGAGTGTTTTATTAAGTCTTTGTTGATTCTGAATCACTCTTATGTTGGTTATAGTAATTTCAACGTTACGAGTTAAACTTCTTAGTTTCGATCAACGCTACACAGTAGCAGCGCCAAACACAATCAACCAAAATATCTGCAATATCTACATAGCTCAGTTAATCAAATATTTCTATATATAATGTATGTATGTTTTATGTGTAATGTATTTATAATGTATGAGGTCTATTTGACAATAATTTTGAGTATAATGTATTAATTAAAAGTTTGAAAATTATACTAGTGGGTTTAACTATGAAGTACTAGTAGCTGTAGATGAGGTAGTAGTATCTGTATCACTATCACATTCAATCTGTGTAATAGTTGTTGATAAAAGTGAGCTATATTGATTGCCATTTATAATCTTTGATTTAGAAAGACGAGCTAATCCAGAAGATCTCATTTCATTTGCCTTTGTAACATCTATACAAAGTGTACTGACAGTGTCATTAAGAGTGTTTGAATATTCAGGTCCTTGTGTAGCTCTAGGGAAATCTCCAAAAGTAGTAGGAGTAAATATACTATATTCGTAGTCTTCATAAATTGCATTTGCAAGACCAATTTCATTTGAATCATAGTTTGCAGCAAGATATAGTTGTTGTAATGCTATATCACCCAAAATAATTGTATTATCAGTTGAACCTATAAGAAGTTGACAAAATTTATTGTTATCATCAATAGTTTCAGTAAGATCTTTTATTGGAATAACAACTTCAATACCTTGGAAATTAAAGGTAAGTGTATCACCATCTTTTGGACATTCAATAATATATTCAGTATCGTTAAAACTAAAACCTTTATACTTTGATAAAATTGTATAAATTTGTGAAACAGTTAAAGATAAATGTGCTAGACCAGTATGAAAAACAACAGGGTAAAGTGAATCTGTTAAATTATATGAATTGTCTCCAATATCTAAAGAGCAATTACTTAGTGTAACAGCTACTTCTGTTACATAACTTGTAGTTGTATAAGCCATTGGGAATAAAGTTAAGTTTTCGCCATGAAATTTTGTAGTATCAACACCACCTAATAGCAATCCACCATGAGTAGAACCAACGTACAGTGAATAAAATGTAGAATTAATATAATTAGGCTTTCCTGTTAGTGTTAACGATCCTGATAACGTTTCTAAAAACGGTTTGTAACCAGAGACTGCTCCCATTCCCTCATTAAAAGCACCAGAATAAATATTACCAATACCTAATACTGGGAAATCTTTAGTAGTAGCATTAGCCAGACCAAAAATATAATCAGATATATTAAAACCATATTCTGAATCAGCATCTATCTTTAAAAATAGGTCATCTTTACCTAAATATCCTGTTACATTAGTTCCATCTTCATAATCAAAATCAAAGCTATGAATGGCTGAAGACGTTGACAATTGAACGAAGTCAAAGTTTTCTGAAAGACTATGATCATAAACACCATAATGGACAAATTCTGGATATGTTGTGGAATTAATATAATTTATATCACCTACCCAGGTGTCACCAGTAGATGTGTCAATCTGCACAGTTATCTTTTGTAAACTTGAACCAAGATATATATCTGTGAAATAACCAACATCAGGTTCAGAAGAATTTAAACTTAACCAATCAAAATTTTGATAGAAGAAATTATCTTCACTTCTCTTTTCTAAATCTCTCTTCTTATTTGAATTCAATCCATATCTCTTTTCAAATTTTAACTTTAAGAAGTTTGGTGATTCAGCAAAGGTTAAACCTGTTAAACATAATAGTCCAGCTATCACTTGTGTATATAGGTTTGACCTCATAATGATTGATGATTATAATATACCTTCTTAGGAATAGAATTCAGCACTTTAGAAGAATGAATTGAGTGAAATAAGGATTTGAAGACATCTTTCTAGATATATAACTAATTGTTCTAATTTTGTGAATAAGGTGAAAATATAATTTAGTGTAAATTCTCGAAATAAAACACACTAATTGTTAAAGGAAGTTAATGTTTAACAAATGTGGACCAACTATTGAGCAACAGTAACAACCAAACAATCTAACGATCCTCATAAACCGTAATATAGTACATTTTAGCATTGCAGCCTCTTTTATTAAACTTCTCACATTACCTTCATTAGATCAATTCAAGAAATCCCGATTTTCAAAATTGTAACAAATCAACAAAGAGTATTATTGATGAAATTCACTATTGGTCAATCATTTCGAGCTACAACAAATAAGTCTCGGATCTGGGATTAACAAGCAACAGTAGCAACAACATAACCTTCAGTGAATAATCCCCTTTTATTTCCAGTAGTACTGCAAATTATATTCTTCTACGCTATGAAATTAATATAGGCTGTATACAAATTATAACATATCAAATGAAAAGGGTCTTATATTATCATAACTATTATTAAATATACATAATTTATCTTATTTCTTTTATTTCCTTGTACCCAATTCAAAGAATATACATAACTTAAACTAAAAAAGTTCAGGATTGATCAACTGTACTATTATTACATCAAAACATTTTGGGAATAATTAAACAAAATATTAAAACTAGTTAACTGGAATATCTCTTTCATATAAAAACAAGATGAAATGATCTTAGAGATACTTTTTATAACAATATAGTAAAAAAAAATTAAATATAACATTTGGTTGAAAGAATGAGTTAAAAAAAAATAAAATCAATTAATATGTATGTTCTTGTAAATATTTTGTTTGGTTTAGAGTTTTAGCATTTCTATTAACTTTTCCACTCTTTTATCTATTTGTATTTTTGCTTTTAAAAATCTAATAAGTTTATTTCACCACCATTGTTAGATGATTGTGTTTGAGTAGTTGTTTGTGTTTGAGGTTGTGAATATGATGGGGTTGAGATAGGTTTAGATGCAGCTGGAGCAGTATGAGCTGAAGCAGTGGCAGCAGCGAATAATGAACTGAAAGCATCAACTTTTGGAGCTGGTTGTGCAGGTGATGGTGAAACAGTAGATGAGAATGCTGAAAAGTTTGCTTGTGTAGTTGCTGGTGCTGGTGCACTTGTGAATGAAGAAAATTCATCAAATCCTGAATCAACAGTTGTCTTTTGGGCAGCTGGTTGAGAATGGTATAAGTTTGCTAAGTTAGAAGAATTGAATGTTGATGTTTGTGCAGTAGTAGTTGTAGCTGGTGTTTGAGCAGTTGAACTTTGGAAGTCACCGAAATCATCATCATCATCATCGGCAGCAGCAGCTGGAGCACCAAAAGTATTTGAACTAGAAGTAGCTGGTTTGGCTGGTTCATCAAATGAGAATAAATCAACTTCAGCTGGTTTAGCAGGAGTTGGTTTGTTGACAGCAGCAGTACGAGCTCTTGATGCACTTGATTCTGCACCAGCATCATATTCTTCATATTCTTGGTTTCTATTTCTACTAGAACTACCACCACCATTTCTACTTTCTTCATAACTTTCACCATAAACACCACCATCACCATATATTCTTCCTTCGTATGTACTGAATTCATCATAATTACCATTTGCTTCAGTTGCTGAACCACCAGCAACACCTTGGAATTTCTTTGCATTATCTCTAGCTTTCTTTCTTTCAGATCTTAAAACTGAATCATTGTTTAATAATTCAACTAAACTTTTAGCTTTAGTTCTAACATTGATACCTTGATCTCTACCTTGTGAATCAATATAATGGAAAGAACGTAACATAGTAATTAAACTCATATTAGCTCTAACATCATCAACAAATCTTTCGGAACCATTCTTTAATAAATAATCTAATAATTGTAAAGCTTTATAAATTTGTCTCCATTCATTGGCAGCTTTTTCAGTAAATCTTCTAAAGATCATACCAATGATTTCTTCTCTTTCTCTAAAGTTATAGGTACCAGCAGCAATCTTGGTCATTAAAGTACTTGAAGCACCCCATGGTTCATTATTAGTGGCTTCTCTAACTTTAGCTTCCATATCAGTATAGTTCAAAACAACATTTTGAGCTTTACGAACATATGATTTGACATCATATAAGGAAATATTGTTCAAACCCTTCTTTAATTCATCCATTGTACCTTTTGTAATAGAAAATTAAAACTTTGTATTAATTAAGTTAAACTTTTCAGATCTTCTAATTGAATGATTTGTTGACCAGCTCAAAAATCTTAAAGGAGGTTTTTTGGAATTTTTTAAATTTTCGAAACTTTTTGATCAAAATTAATTCCGAGGGGTTATCGGTCGGAAATGGTTTTATTATAAGCATTGAGCATATTTAATTTAATTACTAGAGTATTATCATAAAGAAGGCAGTATGGTCATTAGGATTTATATATACAGCACTAGATGGTTACATCCTTTGTTTAGTTGACTTCACCACATTCAGCAATCTTGATGTTAGCTCTTGGTTTACCACTGGCAGTACCGTAAGCTTCAATGGTCTTAACTGAATCATAACCTTTGGTAACTTCACCAAAGACAACATGTTTACCATCTAACCATGGACATGGGACAGTGGTGATGAAGAATTGAGAACCGTTGGTGTTTGGACCAGCGTTGGCCATTGATAAAAGACCTGGTTTGGTGTGCTTCTTAGAGAAGTTTTCATCAGCGAATTTGTGACCATAGATTGATTCACCACCAAAACCATTACCATGAGTAATATCACCACCTTGTAACATGAATTGTGGAATAATTCTGTGGAATGGAGAGTCGGCGTAAGTTAAACCTTTAGCATTGTCACCAACACATAGAGATCTGAAGTTTTCAGCAGTCTTTGGAACAACGTCATCATATAATTCAAATTCAATTCTTTCTAATTTTCTGTCGTTGATTTGAGGAACAAAGTAAACTTTTTTACCAAAAGCAGAAGCAGATGATGAGAATGAACGTAAACCTTGGGAGGATCTTGAGATAGCTCTTGAGAACATGTTTTATAGAGTTTATTGATTGATTTAAAATAAAATGGTTAAATTGATAAAATGGAGCTGTAGGTGAATTTTTCAACGTTTTTTTACCATAGAAAAATTTATGGGCTCCTATAAAAACCTTTAATGACAACAAATAGAGATGTAATTGTTCAGTAACGTTTGTAGAAAGCTATTATATAGATGCTAACTAATTTAGAATGTATAATATCTAATAACAATTAGTAAATAATTGCTTAAATAACCATAAATCTCAAATTTTCCCATTAGCTAGATTTTACCCTCTCAGATACTTCAGCAATTTATGATCGATCCCAGAAATTAAATTATCCTAAACAAATAAACAAACTTAACTAACAATAGAACAAATTAACAATACATTTAAAATATAAATATGACAATATATTCATTCTGGGTTTTTGATAGACACTGTATGTATTCTACTCAACCAATTGCCTATTCTATGAGACCAATTTGAACTAACACGTTATAATTTTAATTACAGGTAATTGTATTTACAGTCGTGAATGGACTCAAATATCAGCACCACAATATAATTCAGATACATCTACATCATTAATAAACAACAAAAACAGTGAAGATTCTGCTAAACTTTTGTTTGGTGCATTCTTCTCATTAAGAAATATAGCGAGAAAACTAGGAAATCAAGAAGATTTAAACCCATTTTATTCATATTCAACTGCAAAATATAGAGCTCACTTTTATGAAAGTGCTTCAAATTTAAGATTCTGTATTCTAAGTGATTTAAAGACTTTGAACCTTCAAGATGTTTTAAAACATATTTATTCAACCATATTTATGGAACATATTGTCAGAAATCCATTATCTCCTATTGATTTTACAACAGGCTCAAAAATTACAAATGAAAGATTCATAAAGTCTGTTGATGGCTTTATAACAACGGTGCAGTAAATGAAATGGAAACTAAAAGCATACAATTCAATTATTATATATATCTACATACATCTTCATTAATACAAAAAAAGATTCATTATAAAGAAAAATTATAAAACATTATAGATCATGAACTAAAGTAAAAAAAAAAGATAGATACTGAACCTCAAAGTTCGAAAGTCTCTTGATCAACTAAACCATATAAGTCACCTAATAGACTAATTATATTGTTTAATTCGGAAGTAATAACATTGGAAACTAAAATATAAGAATATAATAACACATAGTCTTCGTTGGATAATAAACTTTGATGTCTCATTTCACATAATTTGACTAATAATCTATCCTTGGCATGTTCAGTAGATGCTGGTTTACTTGGTAATGGAAAACCTAAAGTCATTGAAGATGAAATCATATAAAATATCAAAAATATACGATGTTCTAATTCATCTCTTTCTTGTTCTGTATATCTTAAAACTGATAACTCATTAGGTGTTATTTGTGGATCAACATGAATCATTGTATTTATATTTTGAAAAGAGTAGATAATTTTTTCAGTAGATTTCATTAATTTCTTATAAATATCTAATCTAAATTTACCTTTCAATCTTGTTTCCTTTGGTGCTTGTTTTAAAGCTAATTCCAGTTCTCTTAACAGAGCATTGATACCTGTTTGATCCAATAAACCAACCAATTCACCTTCTTTAATTCTTAAAGGATCTGAATTCCAAATAACACCTAATCGTAACCATAAAACTGATAACCCTTTCTTTAATCTTGTTCTTGCAGTCATTGGTAAAAATGCAACAGTCATTATTAAGGCCCAAACAATACCAAAGGCAATACACAAAAATCTATGAATTGCAATATCTCTAATAATTGGATCACCATCACCTTCTTCTAAATCTTCACTTCTTGTCAAGTTATAACTATATAGTGCAGTAATGTTGAAAGTTAAAAGAATAAAACGACCATATGCATTATTTTCTGGCCAATAAAGAATGATTTTAAAACAATATAATGATATAACCCAACCAATAAATGCTAAACCATAAGGATTTGCATCTAAAATGACCCAAGATAGATAAGCAGCAAGTGCACCTAAAAATGTACCAAGTAATCTCCAATTTACAGTCATTGTGGTTCCTCCTAATGATTTATTCATAATAATTGTGAATGTAACTAATGCCCATTCAACTCTCCATTCCATAAATAATTCAGATGTTTGTGGTAAAAATGCTAATGCAGCAAGAAAAAATGATCCTAAACCAACTCTTATACCAAATTGAACTTCAACCTTTCTGAAAAAACTAAAAAATCTCCATAATTTATAAGAAAACTTTGGTTTGGCATTACTATTATGATTAATCTTTCTTCCTGATCCTAAAGTTGAATTTAAAATTGTAATAGCAGTATTTAAATCAGTAGGTTTTTCAATCTTATTAGAAGATCTTTCCCAAAATCTTAACCATTTCCAGGTTCTCTTTTGTACTGTTGAATCTTGATAATCTTCATATTCAACTAATAAATCAATAAAATGATCTAATTCAACGGAGAATTGAGTAAGTAATGATGCAAAATTACCACAACTGGCAGCAATTTCTTCTTCGTCTAATTTTGCATTTAAAGTTAAAGATTCAGATTTAAACATACTTTGACCATAAAGTTTTTTAATTGATTTTTCATGTTTCTTATTGAATAAATCACGAGCTAATCTTAAACTATTTTTATAATGATATGTTTGTCTTGAAGAATAATCACCATCAACATCCATTTCAAATGGCATTCCATCTAAAACACCACGAATTGTATATGAGAATGATTTTAATGATGGGCCTAAATAGTAAATGAATAAGTTAAATAACTGAGAAGAGTTTAAAGCTTCATTTGAATCTTCTTCTTCTTCGGATTCAACTAATGATCCAATTCCTCCAGAATCTCTATACATTGATTCAGTATCATTAGAAAATGATAAGTTAGATCTAATTGTACTGATTGATCTAGCTGAAGACATCATAGAAGATTGACCATCTTGTGACTTGGTATTATTTCTCCTTTCATCTTCATGTAAAATTGACCATTGCATTTCAGAAGAACTTTTAAGACCATCTAATTGATTTTGTAATAAATGAGCAGATTTAACTAATTTAGTCAGAACTGCGAATTCATTTTCTCTACCTGTTAAAAACATTTCATATTGTGATTCTGTTAATGATTGATTCAATGCATTACTATTTTTCTTTATAGTAGCAGATAATGATGAAATTAGATCATGAGAATTTATATCAGTACCATTAATAAAACATGTTTCAATATTTGATAAATATTTCGACATTAAAGAACAACTTTGATTTAGATTTGATTTTAAATTATCTATTGCACTAGTAGGTAAAATGAAATAACATACAATAACAGAGATTAAAGAACCCAGTGAAACAATTGTGAAAATGGTATAAAGTCTATAAAATGGAATTTGACCACCATTTTGTGAACCTTCTTTCACAATAACAGAAATTAATGAAATAGAAGCTAATGAACATGCAGTGTTGAAAGTTTGGATATTGACTTTTTGCTTCATATAAGAGACAAATCCTAATGCAAATGAAATGGATATTAAATTAATTAAATAACTTAAATTTGGCATACCTAAATTGAAAAAAAATGTTGATATAGCCATTGTTATTAATGAAATTGAAAAACTATAGAGTAATGAAAATATAACAAATATAATACTTTGATGCATTGAACCAAATGTTCTTGATGGATGGAAATAAACAGCAACAGTTGCAACCACATGTTTTGAATCACTTCTACCTAATAACTTTGAAATTGTAGTGTTATAAACACAAAGTGAAGCTAAAAGATATGCAATTGAACATTTTAAGATATATAGATTCTTTTTATTATTCCGTATTGTATCAATTGATGTTGATAGTGAACTTATCCATCTTGTCAAAAATGAGGCAGATTGAACTTGTTGTTCCCTGATTATTAATGGTTGTCTTTCTAAATCATCTTCAAGAGCACTAGAACTGTTTCCAGGGCCACCACCTATCAAATCAGTAAATCTTCTTGTTCTTTCACCTGTCTCAGCAAGAATGACAGAACCAGTTCTCACTAGTCTATTAGGGAAATTTCTTAAAATTTCATGCGCAGGTACATCACCATTACTATCAGTTGACATAAACGATTGGTATTTTTTCAAATGTCTCTTCATTCCACCAGGGAAAGAGCTGTCCATTGAGGAATTGGGGATTGATCCATATCCTGACATGATTCAACTTGGCTTGGGATAGCTCCCTCTTAAATGATAGTAAAGGTTGTTGATAATGACAAGATATCAAGACTAGTCATTTCAAAACACAAAACGTAAACATTCCTAAATAAATTTAACATCCGAACACCATTCGCATTTTGTTAGAAGAAAATTTTCATAGAAAAAAATCCAAAAATTCATTGATGGCAAAACAAAACAAATCAAATCAAATCACATTAAAACAGAAGAAAGAATAATGAGTACTGCTGTTTTCACTGAAGAGTTAAAGACTGAAATCAAGAACTATGTTTCAAAACAAATTTTAGAAATAAAAGATTTGGCTGATGATGTTGAAAGTATTTCAGATTATATCGTTTTACTTATATCCAATGGTAGAAGTATAGATGAAACTAAATCAGAATTAAACAGTGTCTTTGGTGAAGGTTCTCTTGGAACCGTTGTTGATAATACTTTTAAAGCTCTGAATGATTACCAAATTAATAGCAACAATCAACCACAAGCACAAGAAACTCAACAACAAACAAGTGATGCTTTTGTAACGGACTCTGCTCCGACCTCAACTGTAAACCCATTAGCTTCAAGATTAGGTGTTGCTAAATCAAATGGTATCAGTAAGAATAGACCAACAGCTGATGCTTCTAAGAAGAATTCAGCCTTAGAAAAAGCTTTACAATTGTCTATGGCAAATGCTGGTGTTGATGGTGTTACAAATATTGTTCAATCAAGAGGTCGTAGATGTCACAAGTTCCCAAATTGTCCATTTGGAAAAGATTGTAAATATTCACATCCAACAAAGAACTGTATCAAATTTCCAAATTGTCCAAATGCACCAGGTACTTGTAACTATTTACATCCAGGTGAAGATGATGAACTGATTGCCAAATATAAAGAAATGAAACAAAACCTTCAAAATAGCAGAAACAATTATAATAACAATTTTGGTAATGGTAATGGCTATAACAATGGTTACAATAATGGTTATAACAACTACAACAATAACTATAATAACAATTTCAGAAATCAAAATAATGCACCAGCAAATTCAGGATTAACATTATGTAAATTTGGTACTCTGTGTACTTTACCACAATGTCCATTTGGTCATCCAACACCAGCAAATGAAGATGCTAAAGTTATTACATTAGAATGGTGTCCAGAAAACTTAAATTGTGCCAATGCTCAATGTACTAAAGCTCATTCATCATTATCAAAGATTAAGAAAGTTGAACCAGTTGTTAAAGCTGCACCAGAAAAATCATTAGAAGCTTGTAAATATGGTGCTCATTGTTCAAATTACAACTGTAAATTTAGACATGCTAGATCACCAATTGTTTGTCGTGAAGGTGAAAATTGTACCAGAATTGATTGTTTATTTACACATCCATTAAAAGAAGAATGTCGTTTTGGTGAAAATTGTAAAAATGTTAAATGTTTATTCAAACATCCAAATGGTAGATTAATTGATAGTGCTGATGGTAAACCAACTGATCACAATTTAACATGGACTGCTAGTGATGCATCTAAACCAGCACCAACTACAAGTGAAAGACAATTTGCAGTTCCAGAATCAGAAATAATAGAAAAGACTCCTTTAGTAGAAGGTTCAATCTAAAGTTAGTGTTCTTTATTGCAGTTTTTTGATATTCATTTCATTCATAGACATTTATTCAATAAAAGAAAACAATTGTTAAATGTTTTCTATGTTACTATCATTATATTATTTTTATTTAAAAACTTATTCATGTTCAAAAAAAAAATAGATCAGTTATAAAGATTCATTTTTGATGGAAAATCATTACATATGAATATTTATACATTTTTCTTTCTTTCAAAGTTTAATTTTATCCACTGTGTTTTTAATGTTATTATTATCTATCTATCTATATTTTTTTATGTTTTATTTGTCTTTTACATTCTATTCAAAACCTTGGTGTATAGTATTTTGGTTGTTTATCCTTTTTAATATTATGAATTTTTATTTTTTATAACCTTCATGAAATTATCATGAAGGAGAGTTGAAGGTTTAATGGATCTTCAAACTCTTGAGTTATTCAAAAAGATTGATTAATAAGAAAAGTTTTCCAAAAAGTGCTTGTAGTTTTTATAAATATTGTTTTTGAGATTCGATTTCGAAAATCATCATATCTGAATTATGGGGTATAACTACATCTTACTAGATGGCAGATAATAATACAAGAGACACAACGATTAATTTACTAGAACTACAATTAGATAATTTTTCCATAAGATTACAACAATAATATATTAATTTTTAGAAAATAACATTAAATAATTTTCATAAACAAAAACAAAAATCATCGAAACGCTTAGTAGAATTTCTTAACGGCACCAGCTTCATCAGCGAAGGTGTCTAATGGAGAAGCTGGTAATTCAGTTTCTTTCCATAAGTTAGGAGTTAAGAAACCGTAAGTGTTAGCAATAGCAACGAAAGCAGCCTTAACGGTGTTTTCTAAAGTTCTGGTAGAACCAGATGATGAAGTATAACAATCTTCAACACCAGCTAATTGTAATAATTTCTTAACAGCTGGAGAAGCGACAATACCTTTACCTCTTGGGGCTGGGATTAATCTAACAGCAACTGAACCAGATTTACCAGTAACCTTAGCAGAGATAGAATGTGGAGTACCTAAATTAGAACCCCAGTAACCTCTTCTGATTGGGATGATTGATAATTTGGCAATGATGATAGCAGCTCTGATGGCAGTAGCAACTTCCTTAGCGGTTTTGATACCTAAACCAACGTGACCGTTAGAATCACCAATAACAACGACAGCTTTGAATCTAGTTCTTTGACCAGCTCTAGTTTGCTTTTGAACTGGTTTAATCTTCATAACTTCATCTTTCATGTCTGGTAATAATTGATCAATGATTTGGTATTCTTTGACTGGTAAAGAGTGTAAGAAGATTTCTTCAATAGAAGCAATCTTACCGGCTTTGACTAATCTACCTAACTTGGTGACTGGAACCCAACCTTTTTCTTCACCATCTCTTCTACCTCTTCTACCTTGACGACCTCTGTTACGGCCAAAACCTCTTTGTTTTGGAGCTGGAGCTTCTGATGACATTTCTAAATGTATTTGATAACTAGTCGGAATTTATTCGTGGAAAGTTGGGGGTGGTAACTTTCAATCGACTTGGACTATAATATGTGAAGTATTAAAACAGTTCAAAAGTAAAGAGAATCAATTTTTTTTCAATTTTGATGATGTTTTTTTTCTTGTTTACGTAAAATTTCCTCAAAGAGATGAATTATGCCAAATTGGCGCATTAATTTTTTTAATAAATGTCCGGATGTACTACAGTAAAGTGACTGCATAAATAAACCCTATTTGAATATCACGTGATTTATATAAATAGCCCTAATTTTTTACCTCTGATAAGAAATCCCACACATAATAAACCAATCATAGACTCTACAAATAAAATAAAAATATCCCTCAAAAGCTACAACACAAATAAAGTAAAAAGTAAAACATATATATAGTAATAGTAAGATAAGAATAAGCTAAATTGAAGAAATAAAATCAAATGTTTGAAGTGTTAATCTTTTGAATGTTAACTAAATAGTTCCTGTCAATCAAAGACAATATTATAAATAAAAACGTCAATCATTTCAAACAATTATTTAGATGATTTATCATATTTTGGATAATATTTGTAGAATAGGAAACCATCTAAGGCAACAGCACCAATTACAGCAGCTAAAATAGCAGTAATTTCACCATCAGACTTAAATCTAAAAATCTTGTGACGGTCTTGTAAAACAACAATTGAAGAAGTTAAAGCACCAATTCCTACAATTGCTTGAGTTAATACCACTGGGTTTTTTAATTCCTCTTGAACAGAAACGGCAACAGTTGATGATTTAGCAGTTAAATCATTAGCTAAAACTTGTAATTTACTTCCAACAGATTTAAAAAAGTTTATAATTGCATTTTCAACATTTTCACCATCCTTTTTTAATTTTTTAGCTTCTTCAGATAATTTTTCACCTAATTTTGGTAAATCCTTCTTAATGTCATCAATACTTTGTTCAATTTTAACTTTTCCACCTTTAGCAGCTTCTTCAACATTCTTTTCAATGGTTTCTATGTTACCAGAAGGAGTAGTTGTGTGTTCTACTGAAGCTGGAGCTGGGATCTTTTCAACGGAATCTGGGGCAGCTTTTGAAGCTTGTGATGCATAACTATTTAAAAAAGACGACAATAATGTTAGTACAAACAAGACTTTATAAATAGGGAATGGAATAAATCAATAAACTGATTAGACATAATGTATATAACTTACCTCATTTTTTAATTTTTGTGATACTTGTAAAAATACAAAGGATAAAGAGACGGTAATAAAATTGTGGCAAAAAAATTAATTAAGGAAACAAAGAACAATAAGAAATCAGAAATGTCAATGGGATGAAGAGTGAACAATCAAATTAATTATAGGTCTTCTAAATTATATTATTATTGAATGATATAAGATTCTTTTGAGAAATAATTTAAATTAAATTAAAAAGTAAAAAGGTAAATTGGAAGAAAATAATAAAGGAAAAATCAGGAGTTTTATAATTTTTAATTTAATTTTTTTGCTATGATAAAGAATTTTTAAGTGAAGAGTAGCAATCTTAAATCAATAAAAAAAATTAATGCGATGACGACTTTTTGTTAGTTATATTTAGCTAATTGATTGATTGCTATAGGATAGAATAACCATTCATTATTAACCAATCAATATAGAATTGTTCATTGCTGATCTCTAACTCATGTTGAAGTTGTAGCTGTTGAAGAAGATGAAGTAAATTTTCTAGATAAATTCAGAGAAAAAAGATCACACTACTAACTACCCACTACTGAGGCCATTCCACCAACTGAAGACACAGAGACGTCCAGCGCTTCAGAAAGCTCAGATCAGACACAGGCGACACTGGTGAATGAGATGAACTTTCACCAGCAGCAACAGTGTCCAGTACGATAGTAAAATAACTCAGTAACAAGATGTAGGCTATTTAGATTTAATTTGATCTCTGGCTAAATGAAATATTTTATTTAACCATTAACGTACTCTTTCGTGTTTGTAGCTGTAACGGTTACCACAACAGCCAAATCAGACTAACAGTAGAAACAGTAGAAGGCAATCATCAAAGGACAAAAGTTGATGGTTTCTAATTGATATGCTACTATGATATACGCTAAATTCTTAAGGTATTGAAAGAGATCAACAGTACATTTAAATGATTTTCAGCTTAGGAAAAATAAAAGAGAAGTTACAAAAGATATTCAAAAGCCCATAAAATCTTAAAACATTTTTACAAAATAATCTACCAAAAGATTGGAAAACACCCATTAAAAATGGCAAGTAGAATAAATCATCAGATTTCTATCTTTAATGATCTTGATCTTGAGTTATAAAGAGAAGGTTTAATTGTTCAATTTCTTCATCAAAATTATATATTCATGAAAAAAAAAAATCTCAAAATATTTAACCTCGTTACAAAAATTTAAGAATTCTTGTCAACTTATAATAGAGAAAAGGGTTTATGGTTTATGGATAATTTCTTAATAATTTCTTTAGATCATTATAATTGATATTCAGATATTCTAGTGTTCATTATTTTAATCATAAAATGTATAAGTGATAAACATCAAGTGTTTACAAAAACCCAAAAAATTTCAAACTTCAAATTTTACAAAGAAACGGTTGAACCACAAAAAGATATGTGTTTTGACTTCTGATTCAAGCTATTCATATTATTTATATAGGAAATATTACAATGATCGAGAGATAGAGAAATTAATTTAAAGTTAAAGAAGGTTTTTTAAAGAGTTAATTCTCAACTTTATGAAATTACACAAAAAACCAGAAAAAGAAGTTTGAAATATATAAAGTAATAATGACACAAAAAGCTACTGTTTTTGCACAAAGACATAGATTACCAAATCATTTGAATCTGAAGTATAACATTCATTCATCAAAAGAATATTTTAAAAGGAATTTTCTGTCTAGAGTTTTCAAAATTTAAACCACAAAACCATTTTTAAAAACTTTTTAAAGAGCCAGCTGTTTAATTTTAACACAAAACCAATAAATTCAAAATACAATAACTATTGAAATATTTAAATTCATGAACTAGATAGGAGAAGAACTAATTGAATCCTTTCAAAGTTTTGAAGGTTAGAGTTTGAAAGAAATCTCTAGATGAAGTTTTTTGATGAAATTTTTTTTTTGAAGTGCCTTTTATATTTAAAGCAAAAGTAGAAATCTTTGAAATAATAATTAGATAACGTGAGATCATTTAGATCATGATAAAGATGTAGTCGTATACTTCATATATATGAGTGTAATATCTATCTATAAGTTTTCAAAGATTCATGTAAAAAATGAGGAAATTAAATTTGACATAAAAAAACTATCATGTTCAAATAGAAACTAAAAAGATATGAAAATATATGCTATTTTTAAACTCATGGAGATCACCTCATCACTTTCAAACAGTTTAGGCAATTTAAGTACTGAGATTCTGGATATAATGTTCAAATTCTTGCTATCATACAAAGAAACATCAGAATAATTTGTAGTTAGTAGAGCGCTTAACAATAAAAATTGTTTTTAACTTCAAACAACTCAAAATCTAGAGAGAAAGAAGGGGGCACTTGAATCCATAGAGGATGTGAGAGAAGTTTTAACGGATGTGGTATAAACCTTATTGCACACTACATATTTCAATTATTCGTAATCGAATGCTTTATTGTATTAGGGTGTTGTAAATAGTTGATAGTAGAGTGTGAGTAGAGTAGTAGTAATAGGTTTAGGCTGTGATTTTTCAGAGCTCTGCCACCAACAAATTTTTTACTCACAGCCAAATTCCCTTTGAGACATTTGTGGACTACCACTAACAAACGGTGTAGCCTAGTCCCGAAAAGGGTGAAGTACGAGACCCGAAGAACAATTGTTTTAACAATCTTTCTACATTGTTAGATCAGCAATATGCATGAATTAATGCACCGAAGTTTTACAATGCATTAACTACAAGTTGAAGAAAATTGAATCAAAATAATGGTAAAATGAAAAATTAACCAATCAAAATCCTAAACTGATAAAGTGATGAAACCATCTAGACAAATAAACAAATATCTATTCAAATGCCATAGATAAAAGGATAAAGATAGAAGAAACTGTGGATTAACTTTTTTTTCTTTAATAATGAGAAATTTAAATTTAAATTTAAACTGTTAAATGGAGAAACTACTACAAAATGTTAGATAATTGATGCTGGTTTGTAAATCGTAATGTTTGACTTTGCCTATTAACACTTTATTTTCTAAAATATATCACAAACTGATTTGTAGTCTTTCAGTCTTTCAACAAATATTTTTATCGCTTTTTATCGTCCAAATTCTTCAAAGTTCAAACTTCAAAATCATCATGTATGCAAAACTATATAACCCTAAACCCTCAATACAGAAAAAAAGTATTGAATTTCTTTAATTAGAAATTGAGGTTATGGTTAAAAATTCAAAAACTCAAAAACTAGTTAAAAGATAAATCAGATTTCAGTAAAGTGTCAAAGTCAATGGATGAACCCGTTGAATTGCATATTTTAATTTATTTTTAAGTTATTGTGAGTTCGTGAATTGTTTTAATAGATGAGAGAAATATAAGAACAATAATTCAAGTTTTGATGATGATGAATGGTGATTGGTGAATTCATCAATGGTTATTGGCAGGGCGGTCATATAGCCAAAGAACCTTCTATGTAACCAATAATAATACAAAGAAAGCGTTGATGATTATTAGACAACTACCTTAGGGCTTTAAAACGTTTCCTATGATATCCATCTTTCAAATTGAATAAATTAATTATGATTAATGAAAAGATTGAAAAGATCATCAATTGCTTCCATGATATAATTTATTACTATACAGTATACACTTTATTATAACTGGATGTTGATGATCAATATTCAGTATGGTTGCTGAAAAGCTCTTGGATTAAATAGTGAAAGTTGAGAAAATGTTAAAACCTGTATTCAACTAAATCTTAACATAATCGCATCAAAATTGTTTATAAGTAGTATGAACTATGAAATAGGAATCTAATGTAAATGTTAATAGTTAATAGCATTTCAAATTGAAGAATTACAGAATTACCTCTAAAATAAATTCAATTTTAGATTCACGTTCCAATACAAAACGTCGTTACTCAAAATGAAAAGATTTAAAGATTTGAAGATTTAAAGATAATTTTGAATAATAAAAATTCAAAAAAACACCGATTCTCACAAACATGACGTATAAATCACAAGAGATATAGGATATATAAGTGTAATGTGTTATAGTATAATTTGAATAGATGAAGATAGAACCTTTATGTCCTCTACCCTTTAATCCTTTATCGATGATTCTCGTCTAATTATCAACTATAGCATTTATTCAATTGAGAAATGAAGATTATAATTGACGACAACTAGTGATGTAACGAATAAACGTTGTGGAAGTTTTTCCAGGTCTTTTTGTCAGTTTGAGATTTTGAGGTTCTAACTTTTTTTTGTTAGGCTCAGCTTTTTTTTGGCTGTTCAGTTGATGTTGAATTTGATTTTGAACTTTGAAGTGTTGTGGTGAAGTAGTGACAGGTGAATTGGTGATACATATCAGTTACAATTACACATTTACACACACTACACCTCCAAATCCCGTCTTCCTTCTCGCTAGACAATATCCAGGACCTTGAACACTGCAATCAATTAAGCTAATTTATCATCAATAGATCAATAGCACTCTTCACTTTGAATCAGAACTCTAAACGTTCTAAAAAAGCTTCCATTGCTCTATTAACTGATGGTGTCTAGCTTCCATTTCACTAGCATTGATTGCTTATACCTTCTATGCTTCTTTAGCAATTCTTCAACCATTCAATTTGCTGTGCCAGATTATTTGAATTTGAAGGCGAAGTTGTTAACAAAATATGACAAATTCTTTTAATAATTTACATGAATAGAGAAGCTCAGGTTTTCAATTTCTCTTCAATAGACCTTTCAAATTTAAGTTCAAATCCCTACTTGCTTCTACCTAGTCTTCATGGCTTCAAAACCTTCTATTTTATTCTTCCAGTAGTAGTCTCTTCCAACCGGTAATTGATGGTTTAAAAGCTGGATATAACGATATAACAGTTGTTTGTTCAACAGATTACTTGATATAGAAACTTGAACAGAGCATCACAAGAATCCTTAAAGTCAACACTCTACACTCTACATTCAACATTACAATATCACAATATCACAATCTTTCTTGATTCTAAACAATTGTAACATATTGTAATTGTGATTCAAGAGAAAATAAGAGAGAAAAACTCTATAGGTTTTAAGGTTAAGAGAGAATATTCACTCGCATTACATTATTACTATTTTGTATCCTTTCAATTGTATATCTTTCTATTTATATCCTTACACTACAACCAATCTTTAAACCCTATTACTATACTAATTAATACTATTACAGCAAATATCATATACAAAATATTCAACTAAATCCTCGTATAATATCTACAATCAATTATACATGTCTACATGTTTTCTCAACTTTACACTCTTACTTGATCAACATGGTAACCTAGTCTAAGTGTGTAGCGACTAGCGAGTGTAGAGGTCTATCAATGTTATTATATGTAAGTGGAAATAATGTTATGTGTTGCTCTGTTATCTACTATATAAATTAGTACCTAGTTAATTTTTTTAATTTTCAGCATCAAAATCAATATTTATTCAACCGATAGACTACAATATAGTAAAATTCCTATAGCTATAATCAATAATCAATTCAAGAGATTTACCAACTTATCAAATCTTTATTTAAACAACCAACATCTTCTCGAATTTATATCTTTTCTATTTTCTAAAATATATAGAGATGGTTAGAATTGAGGTTAAATGAATTCCAATTTTCAAAAAATTTCCAATATTAACATTGAGATACTTTTCTGACTCTTTTCTGTTGATTAGAAGATTAGAAGAGTATAGGTAACTAAACAACTAAGATCGACTATCGACTATCGACTATCAACTATCAACTATCAACTTTATATTGAATTAAACGGCATATTAACAAAATAGTAGTAAATCTACCTATTAAATAAAAAAGATCAGAAATTCAAATGATATCACAAATTACAGAAACCTACAATAAAATATTTCAAGCAGGTACATGATCTTAAGAATCTATATAAAATCATGAAATATCAAGATTAAGTGTATTAACATATCTAAATCACAGCTTTAATAGCTCAATGGCTCATAAATTAATCAAGTTTTAATCTCTTTTAACTCTCATATTCTAAGATAATACTGAATACTGATTAACTGATAAAAGGAGTTTTAGAATGTTGATGATGAAAAGAAAAAAAAGCTTCTACAAAAAGTAAAATTTCGTCATTTTAATTCAGTTTATTCTGTATTGTGTATTATTAACGTTAACCTTATATAATATATATCACGGTTTTATAAGAGATAGATTAGTAAGAATAGTTGTGGCATTTGATCTCTTTTTCTCAATATTCATTCGCCGTTCTGATGATGATCTGATTGATATTCTAATTTGATAGGATATCTATTATTAATTACTATTCGATGATATACCAAATATGTAGAGTCTTAATCAGTGTCATTTTCTTTGACTTTCCCTCGTTTTTAATTGTTGTTTCTTCTATCAATTTTGAGTTAAATAGTTAATTATTGTCGAGATAATTTTGACACAAAGTTAAAAAGAGCACACCGAAATTAGAGATGGATAAATAACTATTCATTAATTTAACTACATACATCATATTAATCATTCAAAATTTTATAAATATCTCCATTTAAAATAATTAGAATGATGAATGATCAATTTAGTTTTTCCAGAAGCTTTTGATAACTCGATTACATAGTTTTAGAATTTCCTTTTTACAGTATGGTGAGTAAAAGTTTAATAAAGTTTACTTCTTTTCTACACTCTGATGAAAATATGGAGAAATATTTTGATTTAATATTGGTCTCAATTCTTTAAATAAACTTTTAATATAATGTAGTCTCAATATATTAATTTAATTTAATTATGGAGAAAAAGTATATGACCTTCTGATTTGTAGTAAATTTGTAATATCAATGCTTCTTCTGATCATCCATTAAAAACAAAAAGTGAGACTAGTGAAGCAAGTGAGGTGTTTGTAAAATGTATAAAGTACCTTCAATATGAGCAATGATGCAAATGACAACCACCACTTCTCATCACCAGGACGTTGCTGATATAAATTTTGATTCTTCCTGTTCCCTCTAAAATATTGGTCGACGAGGCGTTACCATACAAAATTGAAGTATAGCCCAACTTCAACTACAACCACTCAATCTGATTCGTTATAATTATATATAAAGATGGATGATTTTCCCAGAAAAATAAGTTAAAAAACTCATCCCTAAAACCTAGAAATTGATCATACTTTATAATTGTACATCATAAAAAACTTTAACAACTTTTTTTGCATGTAAATTGAGTATTTTGTTTTTGTGATTTTTGTGTATATGTTTTTTTTTTAATTTTCCCACCAAAGGAAGAAAAAAAAAGCTGGCGGTTACTTCTCTTTTCTTCTTCTCTTTCTAACAAATTTGAATTTGAAGATCAGCTTTTGAACAAGATTTCGCTGGTGATGAGAACTTGAGAAGCTGTTGTGTGCTGTCTATCAAGACCAGGGATCATGAAGCAGTTGGGAGAGGAATGGCAGCGTAGTTAGTAGAGCTGTAGGCTATAGGCAGAGGCAGAGCTGGGAGGGCCAGGCAGCTAGGCAGAGCTCTGGGAGGCACAGTGTAGGCGGAGACCCCTAGACCAGCGCAAGACCCCCTCTGGAAGCTGTGTCATGCACTGGAACGCACAATCTGCAGTCCGTCTGTAACTGATTTACTTTTGTGCAGCGAAAAATACATGAAAAGAAAGAAAATGCGGTTTGGTTATTTGTTCAGGTTTGAGGATTGGAAAAAGTTATATAAACAAGTTGGTGTCCTCTCAAAAAAAATTTATATATCTCTTCTCTCTTCTTCTTTTTGTTCTCATTTATTTACTATATATATAATAAACTGCAATCGTTACAAAGGCAAAAAGAACTTCATTTGTTAGCAACACTTCTTCAAACTATTTCTGTTCTAGCTATTTCCCGTCTATCTTTCAATACACCATTATTGACCATAGCTACAATTCATTATTATCATTATTAAAAAGGTGTGTTTGTGCTAGTTCTTTTTCTCTGATTTACAAGAAAGAATTATTACTATTGTATTTAACTACAAAGACAATTACAGATAATTGATTAAGAAGTTTCTTCTCATTCACTGGTCTATTCTCATTTTCTTTTTGGAAATAAATTTTTAACAATTATTTTTACACTGTTATTATGTCTACTGTCTTTGAAGACGACTTGAATTTAAACTTTTATAATCACTTTGCATCAATGAATCCTCAAAATGACATGGAGCTACTCCATTCTGAGCCTCAACTACAACTATATCAACAAGTTCAACAAGTGCAATTTCAACAACAACAACAACAAGTTCAACAACAACAAATTCAACAACAACAAATCTTTCAATCTCAAAACTTTGAAATGATTCCTTTAAATCAACCTTTCCAAGATATAAATATGAATAACATGAATGGTATGAATGGTTTACAAATTATTAATCCAAATATGATTCCTCAATTTCAAATAGATCAATCTGCTAATATGGGAAATTTTGCTATTGCTCCATCTTCAATAACTGCTACTCCTTCAATAAATGATGTTTCTCCAAGTATGACACAATCTCAAATTAATATCCAACAACAACAACCAATAGAAGTACAACAAACTCAATTACAACCTGCTCCTCAAGTTTTCCCTCAACAACATATTCCTCCTCAAGGTGTTTTCCCAAATAATAATAACAATAATATTGAAGGTCTTGATCCTTCTCATTTAATTAACAATATAACACAAGAACAAATGCCTGTTATGGATAACTACAATACAGATACATCAGCTTATAACTATCCAAATTTCCCTCCAAATAATGCTTTTGCTCCTGAACAAGATATTACAAGAACTGTTACAACAAGTTCAATTCCATCAATTGTTGATCAAGATTATTTAAATCTTAATACTGCATTAAATCCAAATTATAATACAAATAATAATAATAATAATAATAATAATAACCCAAATAACAATTCAAATAACTTTACAGCTATAAGTGAAGGTTCAACTCCAACAACTGTTAATTTCAATACCAATTTCACTAACAATACTTTCCAACCTCAACAACAAATTCCTTCAGCGGTTCCAACTCCAATTCAACAACAACAACAACAACAACAACAACAAATGATTAATCCATATATCAATACTTCATTAAATCAAAATCCTCAACCTCATTTAATTCAACGTGAACAATTATCAAATCATTTACCAACAAATATCAATATTAGTATTAATCCTCAAATTGCTCCACAAAATGTTAATTATTTATTAGCTCATGTTAATGGTAATTCAAATTTAATTCATATTAATAATCAAATTTTACCAAATAATCCTTATTACAATATGACTAATAGTTATTCTAATGGTTTATCTTTCCAACAAAATCAAGATGATTTAAGAGGTAGTAGATATAGAATTTTAAGAGGTGTTTCATCTGGTGGCTCAACTACTAAACCTCCAAGATTTTCATCTTCTGCTATTTCTTCAGCTAATCCAAGAAAAACTTTTAAATATAAATTGGTTCAATTAGATTTAAATAATGCTAAAGTTAATGATGTTTGTTTACCAAAATGGAATGATCATGAATTATTTGATAAAAGACGTATTATTAGAATTACAAAGACTCAAGATTTTGAACATATTAAAGTTGATTTTGAAATTTTAGGTAGTGCTATTGATAATCAAGAAACTCCTGTTAAGAGAAAAGATGTTGTTGAAGTTTCATGTCTTGAATGTTGGTGTTCAGATTCCGTTGATGAAGGTGATGATATTCTTAATGATATGACTAATGGTGGTGTTGGTTCAAGTTCTATGAATTCTGATTCTTCTTCTTCTTCAAATCCAGTTAAAAGAAGACAATCATCAAGTCAAGAAATTAAAAGAAAATTTTATATTACATCAGTTGAAGTCTTGAAGATTGTTGAATTATTAATTGATTCATCATACTGTAGTAATGCAGTTGAAAGAAGAAAAGAAAAGGGTAGAATTAGATCTAATTTAGTTCCATTTTGGTGTAAAAAACCAATTAGTTCAAGAATGACTAGTTCAAATATTGTTACAGATCAAGGATTAGTTGAATTAGCTACAAGAATTATGTCATATGAAAATAGAAAACCAAGAGGTTTTGATAAAGATGTTAGAATTTTAAATTGGGAAAATTTAGTTCCAGCTTTAAAAAGAGCTTTAATGAGTTATTATGTTGAAATTCCAGAAGAAGATTTATTAGCTCGTGAAGTTAAAGTTGAAGAAGAATAAATTTTATTATGATTCATTTATTTTTGTTTTATTATTGTTTTGTTTGGTTTTGGTTTATGTTTTGTTTGTATTAAAGTTTTGTTTTATTTTGTTATTTTTAATGGTTATGTTCTTATTACTATTTAATTAATACTGATATATTTTTTTGCTATTATGATTTTGGTTTTCTTGCTCAGTCTGCTTTCTTTTTTGCTTACTCTCTTTTTTTTATAATACTTGGGATTGGGATCAGGATTTCTTCTACTTAGACACTTTAATTTATTCATTATAATTTTTACTTTTTACTTTTTTTTTCTTTTTACTTTTTTTTAAAAATGGATTTATAGATAGATTATTATTATTTGTTTTTTTATATTTTTTATTATTGTCTTTTTTGATTTTTGATTTAATGTGAAATTAATATTGAGATTAATGATATTTCAGCAGGTCTAAAATGTTTATTGAATTCTTTTTATTTTTGATTTAAATTTTTTTAATTATATTATGGTGAAATAAAAGATAGAGAAAAAAAATACATTGTGAAATTATTATACATATTTAATTTATTTTAATTTTTAAAACTGTTTTGTAGTTGTTTTATGGTTTATGTTTTGCATACTGTATGGGGTAAAGACTTTAATCTTTGTATAGTAATGTGATGACTGATAGGTGTAAAAGCTATGATATTAGTACCTCGGATCAATCTTATATCTCTCTATTTATTGATTTAGATATTTAGATTATCAATAAAGACGTTGGAAAAAGTATCGAGTTCTTTATTTAATGAATCTTGAATCTTGAATCTTGAATTTCTGATCATGAAATTTAGAGTTGAATATGGTTAAATAAAAACGGTTAAATAAAAGAAAAAGAAGAAAGTAATTTAATCCGGCTAAATAAAAAAAAAAAGTTAAGAAGCTTTATAACCTTAAATAAATTAACTACATTGAAGAGAAAGTACTTTAAATTTTAATTACATTCATTGAAGAGCATTGACTCATCAAACGTTGAACAGCCATGTCACCAAGAACATCGTTGAATCTGTTGAACGTTGTTGATCCTATTCACAATTCTGTAATTGATTCTGTCATCAATTAAATCTGCAATTTGAGGTTTGTTTCCAACTGAATACTGCTTATTTTCTGGTCTTTTTGTTTCTTTGTTGAAAATCTCTTTTGAACCATAATTCCTAACGATTTTGATCAAAAGAATTTAATTAGGGAAAAATGTGTATTTTTGTTCCTGAATTTAACTGTTTATATAACTTTATATGCTGAATTTTATTACTATAATGTTTTTTTCTTCATTATCTCATTGAAATATAGGTTTTTATCGAATTTTAAATCTTTTATTTTTTTTTATTTTGATTTGACGAAGTTCAAAATTCTACAATAGGTATCACTAATCTCTCTCAAAACCTCAATTTTTTTAAAAAATCGAGCTAGAGGTTCAAAATTAGATTATTTGAAAAGCTTAGGTCTTTAAATTAAGAATATCAGTTTTCAAATGTTTAATATCTTACTTTAAACTATATTTATTCTTAAAATTAATACAGTTTGGCACGTGACTTTAATTAAAAAACCTGGACATCTCATCGCATGTAATATTTGATCAATAATTCAATAATTCTTTGGATTCGTTTAAATTTTTTTAGTAACCACATATAATATAGTAGTAGTGGAAGTACTATACAATTGATCTATTGTCATTGGTTGATAGTTGATACCTAAGTCCTAACAGGCTAACCATCAATTAATAATTCAAATACTAGCTTCAGTTGATCAGTGTCTAGTGAGAGTCAATTTCCTGCCTACGTCTTCTGCCTGGAGCTCCATCTCTCTCTCTAAACTCAAACAATTCATTGCCTGCCCACTGCCCACCAAAAATAAAAAGCCCACCAGCCAACACCGCCAGTTCGCCAGGAACAAAAATATTTTTATGTCATTTTTTGAGCC
>JAJMKA010000005.1:192782-223793 GCA_030563805.1 Ruyongia namnaoensis
AAAAAAAAAAAAAAAAAAAAAAAAAAAAAAAAAAAAAAAAAAAAAAAAAAAAAAAAAAAAAAAAAAAAAAAAAAAAAAAAAAAAAAAAAAAAAAAAAAGCCTCCTCAAAAAAATCAAAAAAGAGTGAAAATCAAAACAAATCAAAACAAAAAAACTTCTTTAAACTTTGACTTTCCCTTCTTTAAAAAAATTTTGTATTACAGAAGATCACAGAAGTAAGAATTGATTAGAAGTTAGAACAGAGTGAAGTATTTCCTTCTCACAATCACCAACCACTACACTCATTTCCTTTCATTTCGTTTTCGTTTTTGTTTTCACCTAAAGCAGAATGACAGATACTACTGCTACATCCACTCAATCTGTCATCACAGCTGTTATTGCTAACGGTGTCATCTTTGCATGTTTTGTTAGTGCTTTTATATTACTTAGATTTAAATTTAAAAGAATTTATCAACCAAAATCTGAATATGATTTAATTGATGATGAAAAGAAACCTGAACCTTTACCTTCTGGTATTTATCAATGGTTTTTACCTCTATTAAAAAAATCTGATAATTTCATTATTAAACAAGCTGGTTTAGATGGTTATTTCTTTATTAGATATCTATTTATGATCACTTGTATCTCATTCGTTGGTTGTTGTCTTTTATTCCCAATTTTATTCCCTGTTAATGCTACTAATGGTAAAGGTCAAACTGGTCTTGATCAATTGGCTTTTTCAAATGTTAAAAATCCTGATAGATTTTATGCTCATGTTTTCTTATCTTGGTTCTTCTATTTTGGTATTCTATATATAATTTATAGAGAATTAACTTATTATACTTCAATTAGACAAGCTGTTTTAAGTTCAACAAGATATGGTAAAAAATTAAGTTCAAGAGTTGTTCTTTTTCAAACAGTTCCTGAACAATATTTAGTTAATGAATATGAATTTTCAAAATTATTTACTGATGTTAAAAGAGTTTGGATTTCAAGAGCTTCAAAAGATATTGAAAAAAAAGTTAAAAAGAGAGATAAAATGTATATTCAATTAGAAAATGCTGAAAATGCTTTATTAAGAAAAGCTGTTAAAAAGAAATTAAAAGCTGATAAAAAGAATGAATCAATTACTTCAACTGATATTAATGATTATGTTTCTTCAAAAGATAGACCTCATCATAGATTAAAATTCTTAATTGGTAAAAAAGTTGATACTATTGAATATTTAAAAGAAGAAATCCCAAAAATTGATAAAGAAGTTGATGATTTACAAAAGAATCATGAAAGTTCAAAAGCTTTAAATTCTGTCTTTGTTGAATTTGGTTCTCAATATAGTGCTCAAATGGCTTATCAATCTGTTCCTTGTCATACAGCTTTACAAATGAGTCCAAGATATATTGGTATTAATTCTGAAGATATTATTTGGATGAATTTAAGAATGTTTTGGTGGGAAAGAATGGGAAGAAAATATGGTGCAGTTATTTGTATTATTGCTTTATTAATCTTCTGGTCTGTACCTGTTGCATTTGTTGGTATGATTTCAAATATTACTTATTTAACTAATAAATTACCATGGTTAAAATTCATTTATAAATTACCAGAAGTTTTACTTGGTTTGTTAACTTCTTTAGCTCCAACTGTTGCTTTAGCAGTTTTAATGATGTTATTACCAAAATATATTAGATTAATGGCTAAAATTGGTGGTGCTCCAAGTGTTCAACATGTTGAATATTTCACTCAACAATCTTTCTTTGCCTTCCAAGTTATTCAAGTTTTCTTAGTTACAACTCTTGCTTCATCTGCTTCATCTGTCGCTACTCAAATTGTTGAAGATCCAACAAATGCAATGTACTTATTAAGTGAAAATTTACCAAAATCTTCAAATTTCTATATTTCTTATATCATTTTACAAGGTTTAAGTGTTTCATCATCTGCTTTATTACAAGTTGTTACTTTAATCTTATTCTATGTCTTTGGTAAATTACTTGATCATACTCCAAGAAAGAAATTTAATAGATTTGTTAATTTAGGTTCAATGTCATGGGGTACAACTTTCCCAGTATTTACCAATTTAGCTGTTATTGTTTTAACTTATGCAATTATTTCACCAATTATTTTATTATTCGCAACTGTTGGTTTCTTTTTATTATACGTTGCTTATCTTTATAATTTAACTTATTGTTTCCAAGAATCTCCAGATGCTAGAGGTATTCATTATCCAAGAGCTTTATTCCAAACAATGGTTGGTGTTTATCTCGGTGAAGTTTGTTTAGTTGCCCTATTCGCTGTTGCTAAAGCTTGGGGTCCATTAGTTTTAGAAGTATTTGCTCTATGTACAACTGTCTTTGTTCATTTGAATTTAAATACTGCCTTTGATAATTTAATGACTGTTGTTCCTGTTGATACAATGAAACCATTAGATGGTAAATCTGAAACTCCTTCATACAATGGTAACAAAAATGATGGTAAAGAATCAATTTATACTGAATTTAGTACTACTAATAACAGTGAAGATTTAAGTAGATTTTCTGTTGATCCTGTTAGACATCAAGCAACTACTCCATTATTAGCTGATGGTGATAATACTCCAATTCCACCAGCTCCATTATGGAAGAGATTATTAAGACCAGATATTTATTCTTCATATAAAATGGCTAGAACAAGAGTTCCAGATATTTATAATTTCCAAGATCCAAATGAAGTTACTGATCCAAATGATATTGAACATGCTTATGATTATCCAGCTGTTAGTGCTAAACCACCATTCTTATGGATTGTTAGAGATCCAATGGGTTTATCTACAACTGAAATTCAACAATTAAATGGTATTGTTGATATTAGTGATGAAAACTCTGAATTTGATAAGAAAGGTACTGTTACATTTACTGGTTTACCACCATCATATGAAGAAGCTACTGGTAACTCACCATTCCAACCAATCCTTGAAGAAGATGATACAAAGGATGCTGATGAAAATCCTTATGAAATGGTTTAATTCTATCTATCATCACTCTCAATTTATGAAACATTTTTTTCTTTGGACGTCATTCATTTATTCATAATTTTTAGTTTAATTCCTTTCCCACAGAAATTGATGTTTGTATTATTATTATTAATTTAACTTTTACTATTATGCCATTTACTATGATACATTTACTTCATTTCTGATTTTTGTTAATATTTACCTTTGATTTTTTTTAATTGTTCCAGCTTTTTTGTTTCCCTCACATCAATTTGCAACAACCTTTGGTCGATGTTGTTTGCACTTTCACTAATAGACTTATTTAAACATTTGGAGATATAGAAATATTATGCATATATGACTGATGAAACCTCATCAGAAATTATTTTAAAACCCCATTGATTTATACTGTAACACCGATTTCATTTTTGACTTGATTTTTGTGGGATTCAATTTTTTTTCCTCCGAATAATTTTTGTAATTTTAAAAAATTCTTTTCCACTTCTTCATATTAATCAGCTAAAGAAATCAAAATTTATACAATGTTCAGCTTAAGATCAGGAACTTTACTAAGGCGACGCATACTAATAGCTAAGAGATTTTACAGTGATGTACCAATGAGCGACTACGAAAAGAAAATATATGGTATCTTGACAGATAAATTAAAACCAGAACTATTAGATGTTGCAGATATCTCTGGTGGTTGTGGATCAATGTTTGCCATCAATATTGTATCAAAAGAGTTCAAAGGTCTTACTATGGTCAAGCAACACAAGCTGGTGAACTCTGTACTTGCTGATGAGATTGCTAAATGGCACGGTTTACAATTAAAGACTAAAGCTGGTTGAATTTTTGAAAGGGACCTGATGATGTTCAAATCCAACAATGAAAGGATATAATGAAACTATCTATGAATGAAAAATTCATTCAAAATTATTTATTTTTAAAAGAAAAACACACACACTTACATACTTGCAAACTATTTTATGATGATTTAAAACCATGTATAAATATAATCAATTCCAACTTAAATTTCATATATATGTTTTACTTATAATTTTCATCTTTGTGTAACATCAGCTCCGGGAAGTACTACAACTATTATTAACACATATAAATATGACATTTACAAATGATTACTATTATACAATGAAACATTATTTTAGATATAGATATAGGGGTAAGAGTTTCAAAACTAAATTTAGTTTTCAACAATTTCTTCTTTTTCTTCAACGATTTCTTCTTTGATTTCTTCAATAATTTCAAAATCTTCTTCATTTTCTTCCTTGTCAACAATACCATAATCAGTCTTGTGACTTTCAATTTCACTTCTCCAAGAACTCCATTCTTCCAATAGACGACGTCTGGTTAAGATGATTTCTCTAGCAGTAGTACTTTCTTCCATAGCATCTAATTCATCGAATTGAGCACTGTATTCACGTAAGTTCTTCTTAACCTTCTTACGATCACCACCAGTTAATAAGGTTTGTGGACGTGGTCTCCAAATAAATTCTTTAAATTCATCTAATGATTCTTCTCTTAATAATTGACCAGCAAAGTTAAATAACTTATAACCATTATCAATTTTATTTTTCCATATTGATGACCAAGCAGCAACAAATCTTCCTGATGGATCCCAAGCAGCATCAGCAACACCACCATAATTTTCATTAGCTAATAATTTAACATTAGCTGAAACCTTATCAGAATCTGATTCTTTCTTTTCACCAGTGTAATCTAAATCATAAAATTCAACAGCACCTTGTGAAACAACTGGACTAATGGTAGCAATAACAACAAATCTACCATTTGGTGACCAATGTATAGTATTACTGAATTTTTCTGTAATAGTTTTAAATGAAATCCATTTCTTTTCATTAATAACTTTACCAGGTTTTGGTAATTCTGGTGCATAAAATGTAATTTTATTTCTTGCAATAGCTGGATTAGCATTTGCAACTTCAACTCTTGAAATTGTAATAAATCTATCACTCTTTGGTTCCCAACCGAAATTAATAACACAATCTTTTAATTCAATTTTTTCAACTGGAATATCTTTTTCTGTAATCTTAAAGAATTCAAGATTTGAGAAAATAGTCTTTTTAGATTTTGTATGACGATCAACTTTAACAGCTAAATATTCAGCATTATCTTGCCAGTGTAATTTACAGTCTGAAACTTGGAATAAATTAACAGTTCTTAAAACTCTAGCTGATGGAACTTCCATAACAGCAACTCTAGCAGTTTGATTATTAGCTTCTGGTGTCCAATAAGCTAATAAATGAGCTGGTGCATCTTGTTTTCTTAAACTAGCTAATTTACAACCTGCTGGAGCAAATTCAAAATCAACAATATCATCAATTTTAACTGGTTTTTTATTAATTAATTGGAAATTATCTTCAGTATCATAAATGGCTAAAGCATTTGGACCAATTCTTGCAACATATTTATCATCATATGACCATTTTAATAATGGCCATGGTAATTCTCTTGATTGAGCAATATTTGGTGGTAAAGCAAAAGTTCTAACTGGTAAACCAGTAGCAATATCCCAAACAACTAATTTATGACCTTCTGATTCTGGACCGAATGGGAATGAACTTCTAGCTGGATGATCATCAGGTGGTAAAACAATTGGATCTGGTGAAATAGTAACTAAATATTTTTCATTTGGTGAGAAATCAATTAATCTAACATTTGGATGAGC
Source organism: Ruyongia namnaoensis (assembly GCA_030563805.1). Lineage (NCBI taxonomy): Eukaryota > Fungi > Ascomycota > Saccharomycetes > Phaffomycetales > Wickerhamomycetaceae > Ruyongia > Ruyongia namnaoensis. Next base: position 198,431 of record JAJMKA010000005.1, read on the forward strand.
AAATCTTTTTAATAATTTGAAATCTTTACCACCCCAAACTTGAGTACCTTGATGATGAACAGAGACTAAATAAGAACCTTTTGGACTAAATTTAATAAAACCATCAGTCCATTTTTGTCTTGGTTCAACAACTGGTTCTGGATCAAGTTTTCTTTTATTCCAAAAGACACCAGTAACATCACCTTTATGTAAAACAAATTGATCACGACCAGTTTCATCTTGTAACCAAGATTTTAAATAACCAGTTGGTTCAAATGGTTTAATTGATGGTTCTTCAAATTCATCTTTAACAGCACCTGGAGCAGCGTATTTTTCAATATCAGTGAATTTATTTAAGAATAAACGATGTTTAACATCTAATTTCTTACCATTTAAAGATTTAATAGTTTTTTCAGCAATTGATGGAGATTCATAACCAACAAAACAGAAACCTTTAGTTTTACCATCTTCAACTGGCATATAAAAATCTTCAACAGTACCATTTTGACTTAAAAGTTTAGTTAAAACTTTAGTTAAGATAGCAACTTTTGATTCTGGAGCGATTGGACAACCATCAACAATAACGTACTTATCAAAACTTGAATCTTCTGGTACAGCATATTCTTTTTCTAAATCAGAGAAATCAATGTCGTCCAATTTAATGGACTCTAAAGTAGGTTCAACAATGCCCATAATTAGTATTTAAAGTAACAAGTGGATGTGTAATTAACAGATATAATGACACGTAACTTGTAACTATGTAAAAGAAGGATTTCTTTCTTTTGGTCTATTGAAACTAGTTATTATTTTGAAACTTTTTCTATCATCTCTATTATTTTACTGAAAGAATTTTTTTTTCAGCGAAGTTTTTCGCTTTGTGTGGTGTGTCCCCAACCAGATGCAGTTTGCGGGTAAGTGCTAGTTCGATTTTGGGTTGGAATGTAGTGTTTTAAGTGAAGTTAATGGTGTATACTTGGTTAAGTATCAATATAATAATACTAAGGTGTATTTAGAAATTATTTATAGGAATTTAGAGCAAGAAATCACGACAAAAATTGGAATTTTATGTTGAAATTTAGAAATTCACGTGACTTTTCCTTAATAAAAACGCCAAAAATTCCAATTTTTTATTTTTTTCTATTTTTTGGCGTCTAATTTTTTGTAACAAAACAAAACAGATTAAGTATAAATATCAATTCAAATCAAACATATTTGGGTGAACAGATAACTGTTGTGTTCGGCATACATTTACCTTGCTTGTTTTGAAGTTTGAACCAACAACACATACCTCAATTACACCATTTGCTTTAACCTGTGTTATTATTATTATTTAATAGGTAAAAATATTACACAAAAACAATTGAGAAAACTAGAAAACCGTTTAAAGAAGGATCCAGGGATTTGCTGTGGGACTAAACCGTTTCCTAAATAATGGCATCAGAGAGTCAGCTACACCAGGAAACACTGGAGTCTATAGATGGTCTCTCAAGGCTTCATATCTCTCACAAGGATGAGGATGATCATTCTTCAGACCTTTCATCCCCAGATGTCAAAGAATCAACTTTCTTAGAAGAAGACAGACCAAGTAATGTCAATCCTTTGTATGATGATGGTGAACATTTGAATAATGCTTTAATAGATGATGCCAATGATGACCTGCAGAATGAGTTTCTAAATTCAAGTTCGTTTCTATCAACTTCACAAATAATAAGAACAAAGAATCTAAATAGTTTAAAAATCATTCCAATGGAAGAACATGCTAGTCCAATAAATCAAATGAAGAAGAATTTCCTATCAACCAATAAAGATTTTACATTAGATAATAATAGTTTCAATTTAGATCAATCTCCTACTAAAAATAATGACAAAGAAAATATTCAAGATCAAGGAGTACTACATGAAGATATTGATTCACTTAAATCAACACATCAAAATAATACTTCAAATAATGATAATGATAATTACAATAATAATAATGAAAATTCCACAAGTTCTTTCAATCTAGATCAAATAAATATAACTGATGATGAAGATGAAGATGATCTTTACAATTCTGATGGCGGGAAAGATTATATAGACATTGATAATCCAAAAACTTCACCAAAACTACCCAAAGTTCATCCTGATACAACTCCTTGGAGAAAATTAAGACCTGTTAGTTCTTATATAATACCAACATCTCAAAAGACTCCTCAATCATCAAATATTAGATCTGGTGTAACTTATATGACTTCACTTTTTGAACCTTTACCTTCATCATCTTCAGATACTGGTAAAAGATCATTTTCTGCTTTTGATCCTGAAACTTCAGCAAATTCAAATTCTGTTACATCATCGAATGAATTAGAAAGTCTAAGGAAACAAATTACAAATTATAAATTTAATCATATTCTGTTACTTGAAATACTGAGAGGTATACTGAAAGAAACTAGTGAAAAAAATCCTGGATTAAAAGATAAAATAATGGCTCAATTAGAAAGAGAAAATGGTATTTTATTAGATGAAAGAAATAAATTACATGATAATTTGAAAAGAAATATTAAAGAAGAAGATTATAATGCAAAACTTAAAGAAATTGTTGATCTTAAAAATGATTTAATATCTTTCAAAAAATTAAATGATGATTTAAATAATTATTTAAATGAATTAAAATCTGATTTTGATAATCAACATGGCGAATTTACTAAAACTTTAGAACAAGCAAAAGGTTGGGAATTATTAATTGATGAATTATTAACAACAATGCTGAAATATGTTAGTGGTGAATCAGTTAAAGCTGTATTAAAGACTAGAGATCATTCTAAATCTTTAGATACAAAGCTTCATGTTGCAAATTTAGTCTTTAATGAAATTATGATGAAATATACTATGGGTAAAGGTGTTTCTGAAAAAATTTATAAATTGAATAGTAATAGTAATATCTCCAATAGTGATCTTAACAACAATAAAAATAAAAATATTAATAATGATCATAATGATGAAGAATATGAGCAAAGTGATTTAATTAAATTTGTGTATGATTCAAAGAAACAATTAGTAGCTTCTAAAGAAATTGAAAATCAATTAAGAAGTTTGATTGAAACTCAAAAACAATCTTTTAATGACTTAAGATCAGAATTTTCAACTTTACAAAATCAATTTAAAGAAAATTTAAGATTTTTAACGAATTTAAAAAAGTTATTAAGTGAAAAGAGAAGTAAAGTTAATAAATTAACACAATATATTCATGAATTAGAAGAACAATTAAGTTCAAGAATTGAACCTGATCAAAATAATGCTGAATATAATAAAACAATTTTTGATGCTATGAAATTGAGTCATGGTAAAGAAGTTGATAAATTACGTATTGAAATTGATGATTTAAGAAAAAATATTAATCAAATGGAATCAAATAGAGATTTTGATTCAAATTCCGAAAGATTAAAGAGTCAAAGAGAACATGTAAATCTGAATAATGAAATTTTAGATTTACATAATGAATTAAAGAGAAAAGAAAGAGATTATCAAGATAATTTAGATGATATCACCACAAGGTATAAAAATTTGAAGGACAATTATAGTGATTTGAAAAATGAATTAGAACATAGTAATAGATTATTAAAAGATGCTAAGACTGAATTATTAGGGAGAGAAAAGGAATATAAGAGAAAATTAGAACATGCTTTTAAAGATTTAAATACAGCTGTTAATAAACAAAGACAAATAGGTTCTGATAAATCAAAATTGACATTTCAAGTTGAACAATTAAAAAGAGAAAAGGGAACTTTATCACTGAATAATGAAACTTTAAATGAGAAAGTTAGTAAATTAAGTTATCAACTTTCTACCTTATCAAATTTTGAACTGGGATTTAAAAATTTATTTTCTCTTCAAGTTGATAATTTAAGAACTCTTTTAAATTCATTTGAAGAAATACTGGATGAATCTTCAATTGGTCAAGCTGAAGCAAAATTAAATAAATTGAATAATAATAAGAATTTAGAATTTGATCAAATTTATTTTATAATAAGAGCATTATTTAATTATTTTGAAACTGCTACATCAAAAATTATTAAAGATCATACTCAACTTATTATAAATTCAAATTATGAAATTACAAACCATCAAGAAGAAGTTGATGAATTACAGAAACAAATTAAAACCTTAACTGATGAATTGAATGGTTATAAAAGTAATTCAAATAATGGTAACGGCTTGAACCAAGGTAATGATGAAGATTCTACAACTCCTAAATCAAAATTTAGAATTGAAGAATTAGAAAGAAGAAGAAAAGCTGAAAGAGAAAAAAGAAAATTAGAATTAGAAGCTGCTGAAAGAAAGGTATCAAAGCTTGAACAAGAGAACAAAGAATTAAGAGAGAGATTACTTAAGTATGAAAGTAATGATTGATTTTCTCTTTTTTTGAATTGCTAACTATATGCTGCTTTCCCATCCTTTTTATGATAGATTGTTTTATTAATGATATTTTATGTGTTGTATTCTTAATTATGTATTATGATTTGTTTAGTTTAAGTAATTACATGTTATTTATATTAATAAAATTAATAGTCATTCACCTGTAGTGATATTAAATTAATAAAATTTAAATTAGAAAATTATTTGTATACATTTAAAAATTTAGAGAAGAGTTAAACATTATGAATAGAATCAATCTTCCATATTTTGATCAGCATCAGCTTCAGCTTCAACTTCAGCATCTTCATCTTCACTATCTTCATTTAATTTTAGTTCAGCATATTCTTTAGCTTCTTTTAATAAATCTTCTGGTACCAATTGATGTTGACCATTTGTTTCAGAGGTTGAAACCCAACTGATTTCAATTTCAAAATCTTTATCTTTATTATCTTCATGAGCTAAATATATAATTCTAGCAGCTTCTTTTACAGCATCTTTACAAGAAATATTTGGTAAATTTAATTTTTCTAATTCATTTTTAGCACTTTGTCTACCTTTACCAGTAGCAGCACCATAATAACCCCAATATGTTCCACTTGGTTCTAACATGTATAAATGTGGACCATCTTCATCAACACCACCTATGATTGTTGTAATACCGAAAGGTCTAACTGAATTATATGAAGTATAAGCTTGAACATAATTACCTAAACGATCTATTAGATAAGGAACAGAAATCAAATCTTTATATTGATCTTTATATGAATTGAATTCATCTCTTGCTCTTTGTACCATATGACGACCATCTGGTAACAAACCTGAATAAACTAAACCAACATGACGACCAACAGTTTGAATTCTTGTATTCTTACCAGGAACTAATAATTTTGATGTTACAATTTTTTCAACAGCAAAGACTACACCATCTGTACATTTGATACCTATTGATGTAGAACCATTCTCTACAGCCTTTTGTGCATATTCAACTTGAAAGTTTCTACCATCTGGAGAGAAAACACTATTTGAAAGATCATATCCAGTACCTATTGAAGTCTTGGTGGCGATTAAATCTGGTTAGTACTTGAACATGAGATAAATACAGTATTCTAAGGAAATATTGATTAAATAACCTTATGGATGGCATTTTATAACCCAATTGGTACTTATGATTACCAATATATATATGACATACCATTTTATTTGAATTGTTTTTATTAAATCTATACCAAAACTATAGATTAATGAAGTGAAAACCAAATAAATTAAATCGATTTTCAAAATAACAATTTGCGGGTAGCATAAAAATCACGTGACACCCGAACATCACTACTAAGTAATTTAAGGAGTTTACAATTAATGATTAGTTCTTAAAAGGAGGTGTGTATTTATTTCCTATTGTTTGAACAATGGTTGCTGGTGTAGACTCTTTGTGAGAAATTATATTCTTTCAATAACTTCTCTGGTAATTAATAGCTACCCAATTTAATAAATACCTTGAATTATGGTGTGTTTTTGTGCAACTGTGCAACTCTGTATTCATGAGAAGTTCTGGTTGCACATGTCATACTATATCACGTCTTTCAAAGTGATGATAGTAAATTGATCACACAATTAACGTATAAACATTAGTATGCAGTACAGTTCACAGCACCTAATTGTAGTTACCAAAACGGTGTTGCTGAAAGGATGAACAGTGCGATTCAACAAAAAGACTTAGTGGTCCTATCAATAAAATAGTAGAACATCTTTAACTGTAGGTTTCATGTAGATAATGTAGTTGCTTAAATGTGACATAGCTCCCAAAACATATCAAATATGTAGAATATTATATTCTTATATTTGTAATGTTGGTAAAAAGTAAAAAAGGGTTTTAATTTTTTTTTTACTCCAGGAAAAAAACACACACAGTTTTGTTTTTGTAGGTAACAACTTAACTGGTAATTAATGCAGATGTCTAAAGATACTATAAGGATAGTGATATGTGGTGATGAAGGTATGTATAAATTGTTTAATTGAATTCTTTTGTATCATCAACTAACTAAACCCAAATTTCATAAATAAAGGTGTTGGTAAATCTAGTTTAATTACTGCTTTAATTAAAGATACTTTTGTGCCCAATATTCAACAAGTATTACCACCTATAACAATACCAAGAGATTATGGTGCTTCTCCTTATACACCAAACTATACTTTATTAATAGATACTGGTTCACAAGATACTCAATCTCTACAGAAAGAAATAAGAAAAGCTGATGTAATTTGGTTAGTTTATAGTGATCATTATACCTATGAAAGGATATCTCTTTATTGGATGAATATATTTAGATCAATGGGTGTCAATTTACCAGTAGTTCTTTGTGCTAATAAATCAGACTTATCTTTGGATTCTGATAGAACTATATCTGAAGAATTTATACCTATATTAAAGGAATTTAAAGAAGTTGAATCTTGTATACGATGCAGTGCAAAAGATAAATATAATATTAACCAAGCCTTTTATTTATGTCAAAGAGCTGTTACACATCCAGTATCTCCATTATTTGATGCTAAGGAAGGAAATTTAAAACCAAGTGCTGTTGATGCTCTTTCAAGAATATTCTTTTTATGTGATAAAGATCAAGATGGTTACCTTAATGAAACTGAATTTCTTAATTTACAAAGAAAATGTTTTAGTACAAGTTTAGATATAAATGATTTAAAAGAAATTAGAGATACAGTTAATAAAATTCAACCTGATTCATTTTCTGATAAAGGTATGACAGTTGAAGGTTTTTTAATTTTAAATAAAGTATTTGCTGAAAGAGGTAGACATGAAACAACTTGGGGTATTTTAAGAACTTTCCATTATACAAATTCTTTATCATTAAGTGATAAATTTTTATATCCAAAATTAGACGTTGCTGCAAAATCAAGTGTTGAACTGAGTCCAATTGGTTATAGATTCTTTGTTGATTTATTCTTACTTTTTGATAAAGATAATGATGGTGGATTAAATAATCAAGAATTAGAATCACTTTTTAAACCAACGCCTGGAATTCCAAAAGAATGGTTAGATACAAATTTCCCACAAACAACTGTTAGAAATGAAAATGGTTATGTTACATTACAAGGTTGGTTAGCTCAATGGAGTATGACTACATATTTAGATTATAAAACTACTTTATCATATTTAGCTTATTTAGGTTTTGAAAGTTCTTATAAAGGTGGTACAACTGCTGCTTTAAAAGTGACAAAACAAAGAAAGGAAAGAACAAGAAATGGTTCAACTTATAGAGTTGCTGTTAATGATAGAACTGTTTTTAATTGTTTTGTTCTTGGTGGAGCAAAGAGTGGTAAATCATCTTTATTAGAAGCATTTTTAGGTAGACAATATAGTGATATTTATAATCCAACTATAAAACCAAGAATGGCTGTTAATAGTGTTGAATTAAGAGGTGGTAAACAAATATATCTTATTTTAGAAGAATTAGGTGAATTAGAACCTGCAATTTTAGATAATCAATCAAGGTTAAATCAATGTGATGTTTTATGTTTAACTTATGATTCTTCAGATCCTAATAGTTTCCAATATATTGTTGAACTTCAAAAGAAACATCCTCTAATATCCAAATTGCCAACCATTATAGTTGCATTGAAGGCTGATCTTGATAGACAACAACAAAGATATGATATTCAACCAGATGAATATACTAGTTCATTAAATTTACCTTCACCATTACATATTTCATCTACTTGGTCTTCATCATTGACTGAACTTTTTGTCCAAGTAGCAGAAGCAGCACATCTACCAAGTTCTGCAACTCCTGGTTTAGAACCTGAAGTTCAATCAGATCATTTATCTTCAGTTGTACTTGCTTCATCAGCTTTAGGGTTTATGAGTGTTATTACATTATGGATTTGGAAAATGAGTATGCAACAAAAGGGATAATGTTAATGACTATAAAATTATATATAGATATTTATGAATTATACACACAATGTTAATAGTTAGAAACCATCTATAATACTTGTAGTCTTCTATTATTCTCCATATTATATTTTTTGTAAGTTCCTATTGTTTTTGACAAAACAGGAAATTATTTTTTTTACTATGAAAAAAATACAAACATACAAAAATTCACTACTTAAGAGAACAACAATAACTTCATCATGAATTCACTATCAATTGTTCTATAACTAACACTTAAGAGAGAATGGAAGGATACTCTATAAATACAGGTGTCTCAATAATCACACTGATATCACTCAGTTATGTTGTGATATTATACATTGCAAAACCTTCAAGTAATGATCCTGAAATACAGAAAGAACTTGAAGATAGAAATAATCCAATAGTTATTGAATCAAGAATAAGGAAAATTTGCATTCTTACAATTGGATTAAGTATAATATTACCATTATTAATATCAAGACTTTCTAATGTCTCTATTAAGCAAATCTTTGTTGAATTAGGTTGGATACCAGGTTTAAGATATGATTTAAATAATAACGTTATTCAATTTAATCTAAATTTTGGATTAGAATATTATAAAGATTCAATTTTAGCTTTAATTCTAGTGATGATTTTATTTATTGGTCCATTAATTCAAACAATTTTCATTGAAGGAAATAATCCTTTATTAGAGATAAAAGAAGAATTATCAACATTAATTGGAATTAGAGATATTTTAATTGGTCCATTAACAGAAGAAATAATTTATACATCATTTACAATAATCATGTTAAAACATGTTAATGATATAACTATTAAACAATTAATATTTTTAGCACCATTAATATTTGGAATTAGTCATATTCATCATGGTTATTGGTTATATAAGAAGAAAACTCCAATACTAATAATTTTTGCATCAATAATATTTCAATTTATTTATACTTTTTTATTTGGTATATTTACAAATTTTATATTTTTAAGAACTGATAATTTATTAGCTTGCTTTTTAGTTCATGGATTTTGTAATTTTATGGGATTTCCTTCAATTAATGTTGATGGTTCATCAAATTTTAAATATTGGAAATATATTTATTATTTATTATTGTTATTAGGTATTTATGGGTTTAAAAAATCATTATTTCCTTTAACTAATAGCGGATTAAGTTTAATTGATTATTGGTAAAGTACCACAAGGTAATTTTATAAAGGCAAACAGATAAACTTTATTATATAAAATTAAATAAATACAAACAAAATAATTCTTTTAAAACATTAAGAAAACTTTGATCTAAAAACAACAAATATCATATACATTCTAATGAGCAGCAGTTGTAGAATTACGAGCAACAGGTGTTGGTGCTTCTAATGAATCTTCTCTTGAAACAATATTACTTAATTCATGAATTTCTTCAGCATTTGGATGAGCATCAAGATCAACACCAACACCATTTTCATCAGTATGATGAACTCTATCCCATTCTTCAATTTCTTTCTTTTTAACTTGAATAACTTTTTTACCTAATTCACCATTCTCTAATTTGTAAATATATTCACGATGAACATATCTACCAATTTTTGGTAATAAATATTTCCAAACAAAGTAATAACAAACACAAACGAATAAAATACCAATAGTAACAATTGGATAAGTAGCATAGAAGAAAGTAACATCAGAACCAATTAAAGTACCATCAGCAGGAGGAACAAAGGCCATAGCGATAACCATCAATTGAAATAAGATTGTAATAACAATAACAGGAATTGGAACTTTGAATTTCTTAGAGTCATCAATACCAGCTAATTTACGACTTCTTCTAATTCTGAAAAGACCAATATTTAACAATAGAGAAAAGATATAACCTTGATAAGAACCTAGATCAACAATGAAGTTATAAGCAGAACCAGCTGGAGGACCAACAATCATAATGAAATTAACTAACCAAGTAATAAAGATTGGACCAAGTGGAGTATTAAGAGGTCTAATTTGAGTCCAAAAAGTTGGGAAAGGTAAAACACCTTGTCTACCACATTCTCTTAAAGATCTTGAATGAGATAAAACAGCTGTAATTAAATGTCCAAAAGCTGATAGAGCAACTAAAGCACTTAAAGCCTTTGTAGCATGAGTATTTTCAAAAGCATTAGCAAATAAAAGAGTAGCAACAGAATTTCCAGAAGTTTTAATTTCTTCAATTGAAGCAGAAGCATAATAAGCAGTAATAATTAAGATATATAAGATATAAATGACAAACATTGAAACTGGAACCCATTTTTTATAAGATTTAACAGGAGAACTTTCTTCACCTTCCTTATGAGATTTTCTATGATGTTCAGCAACAACACCGAAAGCATAACTATAACCATTATAAGAGAAAGTAACATTAATAATTGAAGAAGCAATTGAATTACCACTTGTTGTTGTACCATCCCAAACATTATGGAAATTTTGATGAGGATCTTTAACTTTAGTAGCACCACTTAATACAACCCAACCAAGAACAACCATAAATAAAAGATGAACAATTTTAACATAACCTAATACATTTTGTAATCTAATAGCATTTTTAGTATTAGCGGCAACAATTAAACAAGCACCACTTAAAGCAGCAATTGAAATACCACGATAATTCCAAGAAGTTTCGTCAACTTCAGCAGCTTTTAAAATATATTTACCAAATGCTAAAGCAGAAGAAGTTGTAAATGATAGAATAACACTAACAGCTGCAAAAGTTGTTGGAATTAAAAATTTTGGTTTTGGATAAGCTTGTTCAAGATAAGCAACATCACCACCATTTCTTTTATCAAAATATGAAGCATATTCAATATATACAAGAGCATTAAAAAGAGAGATAAACCAACATAATAACCATAAAACATAAGTAGCACCAATTGAACCCATTGATTTTAAAATAGTACCAGGAGTACTAAAGATACCAGTACCAACAATACCATGAAGAATTAAAAAGATAACTGTTAAAGAATTAACGTTATAACCTAAAGGATTTTTCTTTTCTAAAGGAGCAAAATTTGTATTTAAATAAGATTCATCTGAAGAGAATTCATCTTCTGAATGAATATTTAATTCAACATCATCATTTTTTGTAAAACTTTTATCAGTTGTATTAATATTATCTAAATTTGCAGAACTTGAACTTGCATTTGAATTAGATCTTGAAGATCTAATATACCTTATAATTCCTGACATAATTATATATATAATATAGAGAGTATTGAGTAATTAATTGAAAAGAAGATAATTTGAATCCTTTTTATATTCATACATCTCGACATTAAAATTAGACAAAATTATCATCAAGTAGAGGAAAAAACAGGTAATAATTACACAGAGAGCCACCAGTAGAATATTAAGAAAGTATAGAGAGACCACAATTGTGATAGCTCAGTCTAAACTGTAGTGAGTATTAACTAAGAGGAATATCAAGAGTTGAAGAGGTAAACGCTGATAGAGAAGATGCCTTATGGTTTACCCACTGTAAGCTCTAAGAACGGGAAAAAATAGACATTCAGAGTCTAGTCGTCTAGTCCCTAGTCAACTATCAATTCTTAAAGCCATGATATCTCCATACTTTATTTTATTTTAATATAAACCACCATAATTAAATTCATAATGGCTTCGAGTTTTTTTATAACACCGGCGAACAATAGAAAAATTAATATGTGGATCGAATTTTGAAATTGTGGTTGACACAAAATTTGGAGTTGAAATTGATGAAAAGGTTCTATTTCTATAATCTATTCAAATATTCAATATGATTCAATAATTCAATATATGATATTGTATTGCGATACGAATATTAAATGCGGTTCCATTATCATTTATAGTTTTATAACGCTAGCGGTCTATACAGAATTAAATATAAGTGTAATGATTTTACTAGGTTTGCTACACAATAAAAAAAGGGCTTTATCGAATCAAAAATTTCTTGTTTCTAATCATACATATTTAATATTGTGTAAATTTACTTGAATTGTGAAAAAAATATATATCAAATATTTAGAAGTGAAAAATTTAATGAAATTGTAGGAGTAAGAAATAAAAATCATAATTCATAAAGTGTATAATAAATATTTTTCCTTGTTAATACTTCATAGTTTTAGTTTAATGAATAACAATATAGAATTTATCAATTTATCTGTGTGGAAACTGTGAACCTAGAAATTTGTAAAGTAAAATATTAAAAAAGAAATATGGAATAGAGAATACTCAACTATTCAACACAGATACAGATATAACGACACAATTGACATTGATTTTTTTTTAAAAAAGATCAGCTATCAATATATCATTATAATAATATCTTAACTGAGGGAAAGAGATGTATGAATATTAAAATTAGAATTAGAATTGAAAAAAAGGTTATAAAATAATGTTAAAGTAAAAAGATTTAGAATATTAGTGTATTATTTATATTAGTTAGGATTGTATTTGGTAAAGAAGAAGACATGAAAAGAAAATGAATTAGAAAAAAAGATGGAATATTTTTGAAAGTAGTATAAGAACAGGTTTTTGGGGAGTTAATATCACCAGTATGAATATAAAAAAAATGAATAAATAAATATTTAGGTTTAATAAATTTATAAAACAAGCTAATAATCTCTTTTTTAAATCATTATTAAAGTTTCTTTTTTTAAACATTTACTGGAGCATATTCTTGACGATATTGTTCAATTTTTGATCTTTCTTCTTCAGAGATACGACCTGATAAATAAGAAATAATATCAGTTAAAGTAACAATTGATAAAACTGGGATTTCATATTTTTTTGAAACAACTTGAGTTGCACTAAATTGTGAATCAACAGTTCTTTCTTGTCTATCTAAAGCAATAATTGTACCAACAACTTTACCATTTTCAGCTTTAATGATTTCAAAAGCTTCATTAATTGCTGTACCAGCAGTCATAACGTCATCAATAATTAAGATTCTTTTACCTTCTAAATTAGCACCAACAATTGAACCACCTTCACCATGATCTTTCTTTTCCTTTCTATTAAATGCATAAGCAACTTTTTCATATTTTGAACCACCAATTTCAGCTAATTTAGCACAAGTTATAGCAGCTAATGGAATACCTTTATAAGCTGGACCAAAGATAATATCAAATTCTAAACCTGAAGAAATAATTGCTGTTGCATATGAACTTGCTAAATTTGATAATAATTTACCACTTGCAAATAAACCTAAATTAAAAAAATATGGAGAAATTCTACCAGATTTTAAAGTGAATTGACCAAATCTTAAAGCTTTTGATTCAACAGCTAAATCAAGGAAATTCTTTTGAAAATCTTGCATCTTTGTTATATATATGATAAATAAATTGGGAAATCAATTCACTTTTGGAGGGAAATAGAATAGTCAATTGAGATCAACAAAAGGGGGAAAAAAAGAAGAATGGGGGATAAACTCTAATTTTTCTTAAAAGAAAAGGGGTAGGTTAAGTTGTTTTAAAAGGAGTTTTGAGGGGGATAAAAATGAATTTATATCTAATTAAAACTAATATTAAAGATTATAATGAAGAAGATGAAGTAAATTTTTTTTTAATCAAAACTTTTTTAATTCTCAGCGTAATTTTCAGTCCGGTTTCAGAATTACGCTGCGCTGAGGGCCGATTCCTTCTAATATTAGGTAGAGTAGGAAGATAGTAGACAATAAGTAGACAGGAGGTACACAACTACAAACACATATCACCTTAGGATTTAAAACAAGTCGCAAACACCATCAAACCACTACAAATAAACTCCTTCAAAAAAATTCAACCAGTAGAAAAAAATCACGTGAATTTTAAAAATTTTCCAGAAAAAAAAAATAACACCATAAAAAAAAAAAAGAAAATAAACAAATCAAAATAAAGAAAAATCAAACTTCTCAAAATTTACTCTCTTCTTTAAATCTTTTAAAAACAATAAATTATCACTTTAAATCATTCACTTATACTCTTAAGCTTATTCCAACACTATTCCATTCTTTATTCCTTCATATTTTAGCGCTACTTTTTTCTTAATTTGATCTTTTAAACACGTAAAGAGGAAAAAAAATTTACTCATATATAAATAAAAACACACACAAAATAATGTCACAAACTCTACCTTTATACTCAAAATCTCAACTAGAGAGTCATGATGCAGGTTCAAAAAGAGTCTGGGTCTCCGTATTCAATAGAAAAATTTATGACGTTACAGATTTCTTAGATGAACACCCAGGTGGTGGTGAATTAATTACTGAATGGGCAGGTAGAGATATAACTGAAATTTTAGCTGATGAAATAAGTCATACTCATTCTGAATCAACTTATGAAATTTTAGATGAAAATTATTTAATTGGTTATTTAGCTAATGCTGAAGAAGAAGAAGAATTATTATCAAATCCAAATCATAATGTTGAAGTTAGAATTGAAGATGATGAAAAATTACATTTCGATTCAACTCAATTAAATGGTGTTCCTGATGCTTATGAAAAATTAAGTATTGTTACTGATTATTCTCATGATTATAAGAATCATAAATTCTTAGATTTAAATAAACCTTTATTATTACAAGTTTTATTTGGTAATTTTACAAAAGAATTTTATTTAGATCAAGTTCATAGACCAAGACATTATGGTAAAGGTTCTGCTCCTCTATTTGGTAATTTTTTGGAACCAGTTTCTTTAACTCCTTGGTATGTTGTCCCATCTGTTTGGATCCCTGTTTGTTTATACGTTTTTTCAATTGGTTTAAGAGGTATGAATCCAATTTTATCAATTGGTTTATTCTTTATAGGTTTATTTGTTTGGTCTTTAATTGAATATGGTTTACATAGATTTTTATTCCATTTAGATCATTATTTACCAGATCATTCAATTGCTTTTACTGTTCATTTCTTATTACATGGTGTTCATCATTATTTACCAATGGATCAATATAGATTAGTTATGCCTCCAACTTTATTTGTTGTTTTATGTTATCCATTTTATAAATTAGTTTTTGCAATTTTCCCTTATTATGTTGCTTGTTCAGGTTTTGCTGGTGGTTTTATGGGTTATATTTGTTATGATTGTTGTCATTATTTCTTACATCATGCAAAATTACCTGAATATATGCAAAAATTAAAGAAATATCATTTAGAACATCATTATAAAAATTATGAATTAGGTTTTGGTGTTACTTCTTGGTTTTGGGATAAAGTCTTTGGTACTTATTTAGAATCTGGTAGTTCTATTCAAAAGAGTTCTTAGATTTAATAAGAATTTAATTTAAAGGAAAAGAAATATAATGATGATATTTCCTTATAACACTACTTAGTTTTACAAAATTAAATAATACCTTAGAAACTGGCAATTAAAAATATATGAAAAAAAAAGAAAAGAATACTAATGATTATTTTATGAAATAAGAACAATACATTACTTATGATGAAACACAAAAACAAAAAAAAGTTGAAAATAAATGAATAATTTTTTTTAAAACACAAAAACAAAACCAAAAAACAATACAAGAGCGAGAGAATGAGAGATAATTATAAACTTTTTTACTAATGATATATTACTGTTTTCAAATTAAAAAACCCTTTTGTAATGATTTTAACTAACTTTTTTGTTTTCAGATTTTTTTTTTAAACTTATGACTTACACAAATACATGAAACTATCTCTCATTAATGATTTAAACAATAATTATAATAAATATGTATGCATTTTTTAATTAATTTTCTAAATAAAATTTCCGTAGTTTTGACATTTTCTCCATAGTTTCTTCAAATGATGCTGGTGTTGCTATTTGAGGTCTATCTGTATCTTTTTCATTATTAGGTTGTTGTTGTTCAGAATTTGATAATAATAATATAGCTTTAAATATATTAATAAGTTCTTTATAATCTTGATATCTATCCCAATCTTTTAAACCATTTTTTAAATTAATGGGTATATCTATTGATGATGATAAGTTTAATTTTGAAAGACAAGTTTTTGATATTAATAAATAACCAATTGATGATTTAATAATTTGGAAACCAAATATTGTAATTTCAATAATATTTAAATCAAATTCAAAATCAATACTTTTTAAATATTTTTTAATAATTTCAATTTCATTTATTGTTAATTGTGAATCTAATTTTGATTTTGATATTTCTGATTTAAATTTAATATTTTCTTTATATAAATTTTTAAATCTATTTAATTCATTATCCATATTATCAAATCTTAATTTATAAATTCTTTTATCAGTCCATTGTTTCTTCCAAGGACAATTTTCATAATGTGATGAACATAATTCTTCAGAATATCTTTCTAAAATTTTATTCCTTATTATTAAAGAAGTCTCAATTTGATTAATATCATCACCTCTATAAATTAATGGTAATTTAATCAATAATCTAGCATGACAATATCCACAAGTTAATTGATTCTTAACTTTTGAATTACAAGTCCAACCATGAAGTGAACTTATTAAAGGTGTTAATTTATTTGAATCTTCAATTGACCAATTCTTATCATTAAAAGTATTTAATCTCTTTATTAGTTGATCATAGTTGAATGGAACGTATTTAAGTTTCTGTGTCGATATTCTATGGAAACTAGGACCTTCTTTGTAGTCCAAGGCCTGTAGTATATCTGTAGCTCTAGTATCTTCACCCATATCTTATTCTTCTTCCTTTTCTTCTATTTATTCTATTTTGTGGTGTGGACCATTTTGAAGTTTTCTGAAAATAAAAAAAAAATCGAAGCGAAAAAAAAAAAAAAATTAAACGCGTCGAAATTTTTTGAAATTCAAGAAATTAAAAATTAAAATTAAATAACCTAAATTCATTCAAAATTTTTAAAAAGAGTTCTGTTAATTTCTCATTCTCATCTGTTTCCCTTCTCATACACTTCATCTGTACATTCTAAAGTATTCAACTGCAGTAAACACAAAATCAAAAGGTGCAGGAACTCAAATATTTCAAGTGGAGAGAATTTCAAGTATTAACTAAATAAAATAACTTTCACAAGATAGGAAAAACAAATTTTATTTTACTTGTATTAAACTTAACTCAACTCAACCTAAGTCATTCCTTTCTTCATTTCCATTTCTACAAATTATAGACTATAATATATTTATTTCATAAGTTTCTATCATCTTCAATTCTTTTACCCTCATAATTTAGCAATCTTTGGAAAGACATAATTATATTTCATTTTTCAGTTTATCCAATTATTATTTAAAACAATTCATAACTTAATCCAGTTTGCATCACTTCAATTCAATTCAATTAAATATATTATTATTTTTATCATTATTTTTTGCATATTTATTATTACTTATACCATTTTTTTTAAAAGAATAACTTAGAAACATAGATTAAAAAACCCCATCATTTTAAAATTTATTTATAATAACTTTCCAATATGTCAAACCAAATACCCATTAATTCAAAAGAAGAAATGAAACAAAAGAGAAAGTCTCAAGCTTTTATGGCTGCTGAAGCTGTTCAACATGAAAGAGATGCTGTTCGTGCTTTAAAAAGATTATCTATTGGTAGAAGTTCAATTACAATAGATCCTGATTTACCCTTTGGTGTTGATGGTGATTTTGATTATAATGATTATTCTAGTACTCATTCAAGAAGATCAAGTGATTCTTCTATAAGTTCAAGTGAATTTGAAGATGCTACTTTAATTGAAGCTGATTTAAGTATAACTGATAGCTTTGTAAATTTAAGTATTGATCAATATAATAACAATTTAAATTTAAATTCAAATAATAATAACATAATCAACAATAATACAAATAAAGATATTTTAACTGATAATACCAATAATAACATTAATCCTGATCATTCTATTACTATAAATGCTGAAAAATTATTATGGGTACCTGCTAAATCTCATCCAAATATATCACCAGAACAATTCCGTCGTCATTTACAATCAACAATTAATGATTTAAATAAAGATTTGAAAAAGGAACAATCATGTTCAACATCATCATCTTCATCTGCATCATCTGTACATTCAAGAGAGAGAAGTATACCGTCTTTGAAAGAACTTACTGAAGAATTAGATAGATTATCAGAAATGGCTGGTTTAGCTGCAACTGATGCTGTTACTTTAGCAAGAAGTTTATCATCTGCTTCATCATCATCTTCATTATTACTACAAAACAATGTTGTTGATACTTCACCAATTCATTCACAAATACTTACTTCAGGTTTAGAAAATGATAGTACTCCAGAAGAAGAAAATGATGAAGATTCTCCAATTTTACCTGCTGATGGTACTTCTTTGTCTTTTGGTTCTTTAAAAAGAAGTAAATGGACTACTTATAGAAGAGGTCAAAGACCAAATATAAAGAATGATACAAGAACAAATTCTCCATTATCACCTGAACCAATAAGTAAAGATAAAGATGAAAATTCTATTAATACTTTAAACAATAAAAATATTACTAGATTACAACAAAAGAGAAGTGTTTCAGAATCTCAAAATTGGTCAAATAGATCAAAAGAAAATGTTCCAATTGTACATGAAAGAACTTCACATTCAAGAAATAGACATGCTGGTTCTGTTTTAACAATTAATAATTCTTCAATGCAAAGAACTGTTTCAGATCCTGTTAAACCTCTATCATCTAGAAGTGATATTAAAGAATTACCTCGTGAACCAAATGAACAAATCCAACAACGTCATCCTCATCATAACCAACATTCTAGCAATAACCATCACCATCATCATCAACAACAGCAACATCATCACCAAAATCAACAGCATAATTATCATCAAAATAATCAAAGTCATAATCGTAATCATATGCAAAATCACAATAACCATATGAATCAACAATTTTATCAACAACAACAACATAACCACTATCAAAGTCACAACAACAATAATCAACCTCTTCAAACTCAATTTGGAAATCAACTGAATCAAAATGATATACCTCCTCGTGATCAAAAGAGAAATCAACGTCCTCAAATAACTCAGATTCAACCTTATTCACCAACATCTGAACCTATTAACAACAATAAAGAAGCTACTGTTGAATCAACTGAAAGTATTAAACCATTGGCTCAATCTAAAACTGATTCATCATTATTGAATAAGAAAGAGAAAGGTAAAGATAATGCATTTTTGAAAATGTTTAAAATGAAGAAATCATCATCTCAAAAGGAAAAAGAAAAGACTGATAAAAAATTATCATTATCAACAACTGATACAAAAGATACTAAGGTATCCGATGATAATGCCAATTCTCCTACTGATGCTTCATCAAAACCTTTATCTGCTCCTGCTCAAACTTCTAAACCTTCACTTAAATCCACAGGTTTTAGATTTTCTAAACAATTGAAACAAAAAGTTGATTCAAAAGTTTCTTCAGCTACACAATCTTTGACTTCAAGTAAAGATGATAGTCAAGTTAAAGAAACTTCTTCAAGTCTTCAACCTTCTCTTGATCCTTCACCTGAATTAGCATCTTCTAATGGTTTAAATCTTTCTAATAAGAATAATAGTGTTGGTTCAATTTCTGATTCAAATGAAGAACCTTTACAACAAAGAAAACAAAGTCAAGATCAAGGTATTAATGATCCAAATCTACAAGAACTTCAACAACAATTACAACAAAGTCAATCAAGACAAAATTCAAATGAATCATCTGCTACTGGTATGGCTGTTAATGAAGAACAACATAGATTCCAAAAGGAAACATTAACTAAAAAATTATCTATTGAAAATATGAAGAAATCATCAAAACCTAATGCACCAGTTGAATTTACTGATTCTGCATTTGGTTTCCCATTACCTCCAATTTCAAGAAGTACTTTAATTATGCTTGATTATAGATTTCCAATTCATGTTGAAAGAGCTCTTTATAGATTATCACATTTAAAATTAGCCAATCCAAGAAGACCATTAAGGCAACAAGTTCTTTTATCAAATTTCATGTATTCATATTTGAATTTAGTTAATCATACATTATATTTACAACAGTTAAATGAAGATGAACAAGAGGAAGAAGCTTTAACAAGTGTTGTCCAATGAACATTTATATAAACCTTATTTACCATAATGAACATTTACGAACTTTTAATGATATTTTAAACGAATGATTTTTCTTACAAATAATAATGTAGATTAAAAGTATAACAAAACAAAATAAAATAACATGAATTAAATTATAATTAGGAAACGAAAGCATTACAAAACACATACAAAAATAAAACATATAGAGATTTAAATCTAACCTCTAACTTTTAAAACTTTTTTCTTTGGAGCCTTTGGAACAGCAGGTGGAGTAAAAGCTGGAACTTCTGGTCTGGCTTCATAAATATTCTTGGACATTGGATGTTTCATTGTTAATCTACTGTAAACTGGAACCAATGTATTCATCTTTTTACCAGCAAGCTTTGGTAATTCTTCAATTTCAATACCTTTACAATCTGGTGGGATTGGTAATGATTTGATAGTTGCAATAGTAGTTGGATGAGCTTGTAAGTATTTAGCAATTTGATTAAATAAATGACGTTTGTTGTTAGCTAGAATAGATTCTGGTTTACCATCATGTTTTAGATTAACTCTAACTCTACCTGGGTTACCATAATCTTGAGGATGCATTTTTTCTGGTTCTAAAACAGCAACTAAATGTAAAGATGAACATGCTTCAGCAATAGTTGAAGCTAATGGATTTTCAACAGCTAAATCTAAAGAAACTCTTCTACCTTGCTTAACTGAACGGTTTTTATCAAAGTAACAAGGATAGATCAATTGTAATGTTCTTAATTGTTCCATTTCTTCATCAGTAAATCTTCTTTGATTCTTGAACATCGCTTGATCTTCATCCATCAAGTTTTCAGGATTGAAACCTGGGAAGAGAGGTGGTTCAGCTGGTTCACTATCTTGCGATCTAACAATCTTCTTTTCCAACTTTGGAGCAAATGGAGTCTTTAAGTTTGGATCAAACTCAGCTAAGTCCATATCCATGTTGTCGATGTCTTCAGCATCTGAAATTTCTTCTAAGATAGGCATTTTGAAATATATATGTTCTAATTTACTGTTATAAACTGATTTCTCAAGTTCTATACCTCTGTTGAAGTCTGTAAATAAGTTGATTGTGAATAGGAATTGTTAGAAACGTCAATGAAGACCAACTTTTGTTGAATTAAATTAAATTTGGTGGAAAACATCTGGACATTTTTGGGAGCGTTTTTTAGATCAGAAGAATTTTTATGTTTTAGCTTTTACTATAAAGAGACTATTTATTCTTATTTTATTTTGCTTAATGATAAATATGAATAGCTTGGTCAACATCATTTTCAGTTCAACCTCTATTAAGCCATTTTTAACTATTGTTGTGACTAATTTTTGTTGTAGTAAATTTATCATATTGAAAGAACAAGTTTTTTTTTTTTTATTTGTAAGTAAAAAGATTCTATCAAGTCCATTTAAATCATCACAAATTCATATTTATCATCACTTAAATCACAGCCAGTGATACTCTAATCCATCACCACACCAATAACACAAAGTTTAACAAGAAAGATGTTACGTGCTGTGCAAAGAAACTCAAGAAGACTGTTATCTACTGCCACTTCTCAAGCCATTCAAGGAACTAGAAAATCCGTTTTGCCAAATGGGTTGACTATTGCCTCTGAAACCATTCCAAACTCATCTACTGCCACTGTTGGTATCTGGATTGATGCTGGTTCAAGAGCTGAAAATGCTCAAAACAACGGTACTGCCCATTTCCTTGAACATTTAGCTTTTAAAGGTACCTCAAATAGAAGTCAACTTGATTTAGAATTAGAAATCGAAGATATTGGTGCTCATTTAAATGCTTATACTTCAAGAGAAAATACTGTCTATTATGCTAAGTCAACTGAAAACGATATTCCAAAAGCTGTTGATATTTTATCAGATATTTTAACTAGATCAGTTCTTGACCCTAATGCTATTGAAAGAGAACGTGATGTTATCATTAGAGAATCTGAAGAAGTTGATAAGATGTACGATGAAGTTGTTTTTGATCATTTACATTCAATATGTTTCAAAAATCAACCATTAGGTAGAACAATTTTAGGTCCAATCAAAAATATTAAGAAAATTGCAAGAAAAGATTTACAACAATATATTGGTACAAACTATTCAGCTGATAGAATGGTTCTTGCAGGTTCAGGTTCAGTAAACCATGAACGTTTAGTTGAATTAGCTCAAGAACACTTTGGCCATTTACCATCATCTCCAACTATTTTACCATTAGGTACTCCAAGAGGTGAATTACCTGTATTCTATGGTGAAGAATTAAAAATCCAAGATGAATCTGTTCCAAATACTCACTGTGTCCTATCTGTTGAAGGTGTTAGTTGGAATGGTGCTGATTATTTTGTTGGTTTAGTCACTCAATCAATTGTTGGTAATTGGGATAGATCAACTGGTACTGGTTCAACTTCTCCATCCAGATTAGCTCTAGCTGTTTCACAAGGTTACAAAGGGGAACCATTATGTAACACTTATATGTCATTCTCCACCAGTTATTCTGATACTGGTTTATGGGGTGTTTATTTAACAGCAAACCATTCTGCTGACTTAAAGTTAGTTATTGATGAAATATTAAAAGAATGGAATAGATTAAAGAAAGGTGAATTCACTGATCATGAAGTTGAAAGAGCCAAAGCACAATTAAAAGCTTCCCTATTACTAAGTCTTGATGGTACAACAGCCATTACTGAAGATATTGGTAGACAAGTTGTTACTACTGGTAAGAGATTAAGTCCAGAAGAAGTTTTCCACAAAGTTGATATAATTACTAAAGCTGATGTTGTTGCATGGGCCAACTACAGATTAAAGGATAAACCAATTTCTGTTGCTGCTTTAGGTAATGTCTCATCATTACCTCCATTAAAAGATATCACTGCTGGTTTGAAATAAGCTGAATATTTATTTCGAACCTCTTTAATGATCAAATTTAACTTATAACTTCTTGTAAATATATTTAATGGAATGAATAATATCAATAAAATTGTTTTTAACGTTTATTGTAGTGATTGCGAAATGATTAAGCTACAAGATTTTATTGTTCATTTTTAAAACATAAATAAAAATCCATATATAATCTATACAATCGATTAATCATTATGTTGTAAAGAAAGCTCATCACCTTCTCCATCATCATCATCTTCCTCTTCATCATCATCATTTTCAAGATCAATTTTTTCAAATATACTTGTTGATGGAATTCTCAACATAGGATCATGATTTTCTTTTTCAAATAATGGTCCAATTTTTTCCATCCATTTTGTTCTCTTTTCTAATAATGATTTGATAGCAGTATTTGCAGCCTGCTGTTGTGCAGCTTGTGTTTGCATCTGTATTTGTACAGATGGCGGAATAGATCCAGAAGATGATGTGATCTTCTTCTTCTTACTCTTTGTGACTTTCATCTTCTTTGAATATGATTGATCAACTTGTTTATCTAAATCATCTAGAATAGATAAATATTCTTGCCATGCCAATTGGTTTTCAATTAGAGGTAGTAATACTCTCTTTCTTTTGTTATTTCTTTTGTTTGTCTCTTTTAGTTGGTTTTGTAAGTACCGTATCTCTGTTGAAATTTCATCATCTTGGGGATTCAACCAATCTGGTTCTTCTAATTCTTCATTATTACCTTCTTCTGATTTATTAGGAATATTCATAAATATACCAATATATTTTAATTCTCTTTTTAATCTGTTTTCTAACGTACTGTAATCTGTTGTAACACTTGAAACTTTCCAACCTTGTTGATCAGGCAAAGCAGATGCACTTGTATGCTTACCATCATTCTCAGAAGATTCATCTTCAACTTTAGCATCACCTTTATCTTCCAATATAGCAGATAATAATCTTGAGACTAAAGGACCACATGAAATATCTTCTGAATCTAAAGCATCATCATTTAGATTCTCTGATGAACTTTTAGGAATAACTGCTTCTTTTGTTACAACATTAACTGGTGGAGTATATGTACCTGTAGTACCTTCACTATTCCAAACATCTGAATAAAGAGGGCCTAAGTTAGGTATAATAAATGGGGTTAAATTTGGATCATATGAAGAATTATTTGCCATATCATCAGGAATAATAGCCTTTTGTCTTAAAAATTTTAAATCATCTTCAGAAAAAGATCTAAAGAATGGTTCAAAATATGTTTGAAATGTTTGAAATTGAAGTTGATTATTTGGTTTAGCAGATGTAAAATCTTTATCTGGAATTTCTGCTGGTAACATATCTGTTAAATCACTTTTAGGAAAGTATGCAACACCATATTTCTTTTTTAAGTATTCATCTGAAGAAGTTTCAAGACCACCACTCTTTTCATCAAATAGACCAAGAGACATTGCAGCAGCTGGTAATGTTTGCGCGGTAACAAATTCTGATTTTGGATTTCTAACATTTGGATCATTTTCAATATCATCAATGCTTAATCTTTTACCATCCTTATCATATGTTACTTCAGGAGGCTTTAAATCTTCTACCATAACTGCATCACCATCCTGATCAACTTTATCTGTATTTTCATCATTTTCAATTGGGTCTGATTCTTGTTCAACAGGAGGATCTGCCTTTACGTCTGGATCAAGTTCACTTGGTTGATCTTCACTATCATCAATTTCCATTTTATCAGGTGAATTTGGTGCATCTGAATCTTCTTCGTTCTTAATTTCTGGATCATCATTTTCTGATACCTCTGGTTCTTTGATATATTCTTCTGTTTTAGTATTAGGCGATACTGATTCTGACTCAATGGCTTCATCATGATCTTCTTCTTCATCATCATCAATAATTTCTTTATTTAATGCACTTTTCAATTCATCCATAAGAATATCATCATCAGATGAAATAATTTCAAGTTGATCATCTAACTTTGATAGAAGCTTTTTCAATTGCTCTATAACCATAATATCTGGTATTGTTCTAATATCACCATTAATTGTTCCATTGTTTTTATCAAATGTTAATTTTAAAGCACTTAATATTTCTTGTAATGTTATACCAGGGGAAGCAGTTTTACTCTGAGACTTTGAAGCACCTTTCAAACCAGTCTTTC
>JAJMKA010000005.1:223893-242529 GCA_030563805.1 Ruyongia namnaoensis
AAAAAAAAAAAAAAAAAAAAAAAACAGAGGTGAACGGATGTTAAATTATTAAAGGTACTACAATTAGTATATTAATGGCTATTTTGATTCTTTATTTATGATATCATTATATACAAATTTGTTGTCTTGTACTATTTGAACAAGAAACTCTATTTTCTGAAAAGTTTTTTTAAATATGAAGGTAATTCTCTAGTAACTGGTGCATCTTCTGGACGTTTCCATGATTCTGGATAGGTTTCATCAGTATCCCATCTTTTCTTCTTTTCTTGTCTCTTATTTTGTAGATGTGCATGTTTAACTTTTAATGGAATATCACTAAAATCATCTTTAGTATCTTTTGCTTCAGCAATCATCAAGTTTAAATCAGTGATTAATTTACGAGTGTTTTCAGTTGCTAAGTTATAGGTCTTTGTACTAAAGGTACATAAATCATCAATGTAGTTATAGTTAACATCTGCTAATAATCTGAATTTATGAAGTTGTTTATCATTTAGACCTAAATCTGAACTTTTGAAAGTAAGAACAACTTCAGCATTATTTTTATTGATTAGTTCTTCTCCGATGTAATTAATTGTTTTGAATGTTAAAACACTGTTATCAATTGGTGAATATTCTTGACGATAGTTAGCTAGGAATGGCATTTCATAAGCTGCTACTCTCATTAAATGTCTTTTATGTCTAATATCTCTAACCTTTTCTTTAACATGTGGATGGAATGGAGTAAATGTTGGATTTTCTTTTACAATATCTTCTATAATTTTTGGAGCTGATAAAAACTTAGCACCTTGCTTATATTTGGACATAACAGCTTTTGGATGAAGACCAAGAGTATCTGCAGCTTTAACCAATGCTTTTAATTCATCAGCACATGGCTGATATTTCTTACCTAAATAATACTTTCTTTGTCTGTATAATTTAATAATTTCATTGTCGGGAAGCTTTATCCATTTCTTTGGATATAAATATAAGTCACTAACAACTTCAGTTTGAACATATTCAGCAGCTAGTTTACTGCATGAAGAAAATGATCTAATAGATCTAAACATGCTTTCCTTTTAATTTGAATATGGATGTTTAGAAACTCTTTTTGTGAAAATAAATGATTTTTTTTTAATGTTCGTCGAAAATTTTGATTTTTTTTGTGCTTACATAAGATTTTTTTGGTTTGTAGCACTTACAATTTAATTAATAGTGCAAGAAGTTTGACATTAACATATAAAATTTGTATAATATATAGCTATAATATATCACATTCTAATAGGTTTATTATAAAATTTATAAATCTTGTTTCTTTAATCTCATGTCTTCAATAAATACACCTAAAATATAAATATTTATTAAGAAGAATGAAGCAGCTGAAATTAACAGGCCTGGATAAAAGGTTGATAGTCCCAAGAATTCTAGGTTATAAGCAAAGAATAACCATGAACCTTGACCCAAAATCCATAACGATAGTGATATGATTCCTTTCAGTTTATTTGTGGAAGTCAATTCGGATTTCCTGAAGTAGAGTGGTAAAAATATTAAAAACCATATGAAATATTGGGACGTCATAACTTTATTGAATGTGACAAATGCAAATGTTTGTAAAAATTGTGTATCAACTATACTTTTTTTAGTAAAGGCCAAAGGAATGATGATTATTGAAAAGACTAACTGTGGTATAAATGCTAACTTTGTTAAGTCCATTGTTTGTAAAATGTTATCATTGACCATTGAGATTTGGTTACTGCTTAAAGCAGATGTGAAGTATAATGATAAATTGTAAACTGAAAAATTATGTCTATGATCTGTTCTTGAAAAATGGTAAAGATATGAATGGTATAAGAATTCATAACCATAAATTTTATACATCAACAAACCTAATAGTAAAAAGGTAGAACCTGAAATCAATGCAAACTGAATTGTTTTAATATTTATGACATGTTTTATTTTGTAACCAGACAAATATAAAAGAGCAGTTGGAATATAAATGATTGGATATATTTTGAAATGAACAGCTAAACCAGCAACAATGGCACTTAATGTTATTTGGCCTTTCAATAAGAAATAAATAAACAACATTACAAAAACGGTTAATACACTCTCTGAACTACCCCTAGTACTAATTGTAATAACCATTGGATTTAGTAACCAAATTGATGCTAAAATCAATTCTTTCTGTTTTGAAATGTTTAATTTGCTTAGTTTCATTACTTTTAATATTAGAATTCCTGTTAAAATATCTGCAACTATGAATACTATTTTACCAAACGAATACCAATTGCCTCCATATGAATTGGGTACAAGTATCCATGCTAGTAATGGAGTATATCTATATGTTTCTCTTAAATATGGTGATCTTCCATTATAGACATAATTGGCTGCATCAGAGAACACCAAGTAATCAATATCTGTATATTTGACATCCATATTAGCATCTTGGTAAAGACCAAAGAAGAAAAACCCTATTCTCAAAAGGACAGAAGCCAAAAGAAGTATTTTGACACCATATTTGTTCAAATCTATCATAGTAAACCAACAATAGATATTTTGAAGAGTGGATTGTGAATTATTACAGTGAATAAACAAATGAATGAATGATTTGGTAGTTTGGAAAAATAAAAAAAAAAAAAATCCACATTTTCATCTTGAGATTCTTTCTTTTACTACAACCAACAATTTGTTTACACTACAAAGATTTTTGATAGTGAATATAATCTAGAAACAATAAATTAAAGATGGCTGATCCTCAAGAAGAAGTATATCGTGATTTTGATCTGTTCAATTTCGAAAGTGAAGATTTTAAAGTAAGTTAAACATGAATAAGTTTTTTTACTATAATGATTAACCTTGCTAACAATTAACAACAGAATGGTCTTCAAAATGTCTTTGAATCATATTTAGATCAAATAAACCAAAATAATGATGGTAAAATTAATGAAATAATTACAGAAATAAAAACTGAAGATAAAGAAAGACTAACGATGCAAGCTAAAACTTTTTATTATTGTCAAAATTCAGGAAATATACTTAACATTGAAGATTATCTTACATGGAAAGAATCACAACCAAAGGAAGTTGAATCTGAACCATATTCATCAAATTACCAAGAACTAGTTGAACTTATTTTAGCTGGAAAACCAGTACCTGGTATTAAACAAATACCTGATACAATTCTTGAAGGTGAATCTAGTGTTTCTGTTGCCAGTCAAAGAAAAAAACCATGGGAATTAAAGAAAGAAGCTGAAGAAACTAAAGAAATTGATGAAACTAAAATAGAGGAAGAAGAAATTGAAGTTAAAGCTTCTGAAGAATAGAAGTGGAGTCTACATATTTTAGTTATAATCTATTTATGATCATTATTTATTATATAATACAAGCCCTGCTTTTTAAATTCTTTTATTGGATATCGAATAATGGATGATGAATATGAATATTTACTATTTTGTTTTTTAAATCGTAGATCATGAAGAAGCACCTGTGAATCTTAAAACTGCTTCAAAGGCAGCTAGAGCAGCTGCATTGGCTGGGAATGATCTCAATATAGAAGGAACGAAACCTTTTGTGAAACCTTTCCAACCTCTAGTTTGATAAATTTCTTTAGCAGCTAATTTCCAACTCTTGAATGAACCATCAAATTTATCATTAGCTAATAAGTATGATTTAACAACATCTGAAGGATATGCTGTAATCCAGAAACATGAAGCACTGAAACCACCAGCCCAGAAGTTTATAGCAAATGTACTTAGATTAGTGTAATCTTTCATTGTTTTAGTGAATATATCATATGTACCCCACCATGTTATAAAATTTGTTCTAAAAATCAAAGTTGAAATTAAACCTTTGTATAAACCATGAATACCAATACCATTTGTTTTGTATACTTCCTTTATAACTGATATTGGACCTGAATATTTATTGTTTTTAGCACCATATTGAACTTGTAATTTAACTTTGGCTAATTCAACAGGTGCGGCGATAAATGACTAAAGTGAAAAATTTCAAAAATGTTAGTATTCTTGCAAACAACAAGATTCAAATTTATAATTATCAAAAGATACTTACAACTGTCCAACCAGAAAGAACACCTGTGAAAATAGATGCTTTTAAATCTAATGGTTGTTCTTTATACCAATGTTTTCTAACCATTTCTCTATAAAAATGACGAGATCCAAGCATTACTGAATCCATCATGATCCAACCAAATAATGGAGGAGTGAAACCTAAGTAAAAACCTTTAATACCTTGTGTCTTCATTGTTTGATAACAACAATCAATAGGACCTTTAAACTTAGCAGTTGTTTGTAATCTAACTTTAATTGTATCAAATGGATGTCCTACTGTATTCTTCGCTAAACCAGAGAAGATACCGGCCACAAACCCAATGTAACTACCAGGTCCAGAGCTGGCCTTTGGGGCTACTGCCACCTGTTTATCTGTTGCAATAGGCACTGTAGTATTTGAACTAGAACTCATTATATCTATCAAATGTTTGGTGTACAACTATTAGTTTATGAATTGTGTTTGAAAGATCGATTGAATAAATTGTGACTAACAAAAACTGAAAAATTCTTTGGCGAAATCACGTGAATTTAGACATAGTACACCCATTTTTCACAATTTGCAATAAATCAACAAGTAAATTCGATATAACTACAGATAATGGTTAAGTTATTAAATATGTATATACTAAAAAGCAGTTATTAAATAGTTATATAAAATACAATAAAAATGAAGGAAAGAATTAGGTAGTAAATCATGAATTTTATGAGATTTAAGCACCATTTTGCCATAGATCACCTAAGAATCCATATAATTTAGTAGTTTCTGGTGAAAGCTTCATATATAAACCTATTTGATCATCATTAAAGTCACCAACAGCATCATAAGCACACCAGTTAAGATCACCACAATACTTCGCTTCTTCATCACTAGTCCATACTTGATTTGGATTAGCTAATGAATTTGATGAATCAATTTTATGAGATGGAGGAACAATTATTTCTTTAATATTAACAATGGAGTTATATAAGTTAACAACAGTAGAATCTCTTGTATCAGCATATCTTGGTTTTGTAGCATCTTCTTTAGCAATCCATTCATTTGGACAGAATTTGAAACCTGAATCCATATATAATAAAGTGGATTTATCATAACCATTAATTTGAATACCATGATTTGAACAAATTTCTCTTGCAGTTGAATGTGTAAAAGTAGTTGAAATCTTATTTGTGACTTCACCAACAGCACCAGCTGGTAAATCATTAAAGACATATTTTTCATCACCCATCATACTTAAACCCATCCAAATTAATTCATTATCACCATGAATAACTTGTGTAGTTGTACTCCAGAAACTTAATTGAATAGCTGTTAAAATACCTGGGAAATGTCTTTTCTTTGAAATAGCAATAACATTTGCATCCATAAAATGTTTATTTAAATAACCAATAAAACTATTATCATGTAATGTAAAGTTTGTAACTAATGGAACATCAAAGAAATAATTATCTAATTTTGAAGGCATTAATCTTTTGAAATAATTAACTTGACTTTCTTCATTCTTAACAGGTAATTCTCTAGCTCTAAAGAAATAAGCACCATTATTAATATAACCTGGATAATCAAAGATTTGTTCAATATTACCTAATAAAGCAATATCTGGATTTAATAATAAAGTATCATCAAAAGAACTAAATAATGAAGCTAATAATTTTAAAGCTAATTTATTTTCTTTAAATCTCTTTTTATATTGAGATTGAATAGTATTTTCAATATTAACAAACCAAAGCATTTGAGCTGGTAAAATTGAATGAGATTCTGGAATATCACCATATTGATCAGGTAATTTTTCAATTGGTTCAGTTAAAGCTTGAACTAATAATGCTTTATTAGCAGCTGAAAGACTATCATCATGAACGACTTGAATTGGTAATGTATTTTTAAAAGCTCTTAATAAAAGAGATAATTTTAAAGAATAAGTAATATTATCATCATTAACAGCAATAACAATACCTTTACCATTAACAACTTTACGGAAATTACCTAAGAAACATTGATCTGCTGAATTAGTAGTAGATTCAGTAGCTGCATCTCTTTTCTCTTTTGGATTTTCTGTTTGATCAAAACCTTTACTATAATCTCTTGAATAACTAATTTCTTCACTCATATCTGGAACACCTCTTTGAATTTCACCAGCAGAATTTGAATAAACTGGTAATAAACCAGATAACCAAGGGAAAATTCTTGCTTGTGTATCATGACAATGTTGTGGAGCAACATTTGAATCAGAAGTATCTTTTGAACCTGTTAAAGAACTTAAGAAAGTATCAGAAATTGATTCTTTTGGAGGATCAATAAAACATTTATTAAAAATTCTTAAAGTTGCAATTTCTTCCATAATTCCTTGATCAATCTTTTTAGTAGCAAAACTAACATCATTATATTCAGCTTCTAATTTATTTATAGTTTTTAAATTAAAAACACCATTTGGATCTTCAGATTTTTTAAAATTTAAATAATCTTGGAAAGTTGCATAATTAAAATCATATAATTTTGTATTAATATTACCTAATTTCCAATTTGAATCTTTAACATAAATAGCATCAAAGAATAAATCACATTTTCTTTGAAGACTAAATGATTTAAAAGTTTTTGAATCATATTTCTTTAATAATTGATCATAAACTGATGAATAAACTTCATCTTTTAAAACAACTAAATCAAAATCTGAATGATCAACTGTTGAATAATGATGGAAATTTGATAAAGATTGTAATACTAAGAAGAATGCAAGAATTGCAATTACTATTTTAGCACCACTACCTTTTGCATAGCTTGCTACTAATCTGTTTATAGCAGTAAAATATCTAAGGATTATACTGACTAAACTCATCTCTTTCTTCTATGTGGTTAGTCTTCTTGGTATTAATTATTGGTATATCTTCTTTTAAAATTAAATTAAATGAGTGTGAGAGTGAAGAGAAGATTTATAGGGACAGACGTAACCCTTTAAGAGATGACAAGTAGCCTTTAAACGAAAGAAACAAAGAAATACTCTACTCGAAATCTATAAATTTAAATTTTAACGTGAATTTTAGAGAAAATAATTTTCACCTAGAATTTTCGTTGCGCTAAAAAACACGATACACGTACAAAAGAAAAAATTTTAGAGAGACAAAGACAATGAGAATAATAAATGATAAAGGTCCTTTTTAATCCTTGAAAAGTGTTGTTTGTCAATTGTGACAGTTGGGACCTGAGTGTACTCAGTACTGTGTAGAGTTCAGTGGTCTACTACTATGATAGCTAATACTCAATACTAATCCATTATCCCTTATTCAGCTGGTTATATTTCACAGAAACGTTTTTTCCTAATCTTTCTTATAGTACCATAAACTCTAAAATATGAAATATATGAATTCCCAATTTCCAATTATTTCCTGCAAAATTCTACAATCAATTGGGATCTTCAATGCTGAAGTACAATCATTTCACCCATTTTTTTTTGAATAGGCCCTATAAGAGGCCAACAATATGCATTATAATAATGATGAAAACTTGTAATCTTGTAATTTCTAAGCTCTAAGGCTAGTGAGTAACTGAGTAGTATTAGCTACTGGCTAGTGGTCAGGACGTTAGGTCCGACAAGGACCAATAGGAGATCGACAATCGAGAGAATTAACCAAGAAATGCTCTACAAAATTCAAATGCCAGATTGCCATATTAATTGAAGGACTTAGTAACTATTAACTAACCAGCAATTTTTCAGTAAGAGTTAAGTGTCGTGTGCACTTAAGTTACAACTTCACTATTAGAATTTAGAATAATTAGATCTTTTGAACCTTTAGTCTATTCAATATTCACCACTAACTGCTTAATTTACACGACTCCTATTTAAATTAACTTCATATCTGTAAGGCTATATGCTCTACGTGGCATTTTAAACTGGAAATAAAATACTTTTCTGTCTAATTTTTCTGGTCCCTCCCAATTCTCACTTCTCCAAATCCTTTCATCCCCAAAAACAGTCTGCACGTGACATCTGGACACCACTATATTTTTCCTTTTGAAAATTGAAACAACTTCAATATGAACATCAACATCAATTACATTTTCAATTATCATAAAATTTATTTATACATCAGAATATTGATATAATAACCTTATACACCACTCATAATTATCATACACATAACAATGACTGAAGTGGCAAATACAGATTCAACACCTTCTTCAGGTAGCATATCTATACAGCAAGAATTAGATTTATACACAAAGACAATGACTTTTAACGTTATTGATAGATATGATCCAAAGATTGATATCTTATTATTCCATACATCTCATTGTCAACTATATAAATTCACAGAAGCTCATGAATGGGAAAAATTAGATTATAATGGTGTTTTAGCTGTTTATTCAAGAGTAATACCTGATAAAATAACTTCAAGTGATGATATAACTAATGGTAATCTTTATTCAAATGGTTTAATTATTTTAAATAGATCAAAACCTGAAAATTTCTCTTTAGGAATAATTAATATCAATAAAAGTAAACAATATGGTTTAATTGAAATGAAATGTGAAACTCAAAATAATTATATAATGGTTAAAAATTTAGATGGTGATATCTTTGGTTTTTGGATTCATGAAGAAAAAGATAGAGATACTGTTTATTCTTTAATTAATGCTTTGATAAATACAAATGAAGATGATCAAACAAAGAAATAATCTCTAGCATTATAGTTTAATTAATCTTTTTTTTTTACCTCATTCATTATAATTAAACATTAATTATACACAAAAAACCCAAACTCGTAAATCATAATTATATCAAATATACTGTTACTTTTTAGGTTCTTTCTTCTTTTTATAACTACCTCTCTTCTTCTTTTGCTCTTTATTCTCTTCAAATGACATACCAGGCAGAGTCTTATCTGCATATCCTGGCAGAGTTTTACTAGCTGTATGTGATCCTGCAATACTTGGTTGTTGTTGTTGCTGCTGTTGAAGTAATTGTTGTTGCTGTTGTTGTTGTAACAATTCTCTTTGCTTTTTAGTCATTTTCTTTGGTTTCTTAACCTTCTTACCATCTTCTTCAGTTTTAACTGTTGCTATTGATGATTGTTGTTGTGGTTGTTGTTGTTGAGTACCTTGTTGCTGTTGTTGAGCTTGTTGTAATTGCAATTGCTGTTGCTGTTGTAATTGTAATTGTTGTTGTTGTAATTGCAATTGTTGAGCTTGTGTCAATTGTCCATTCATTTGCATTCTTTGTTGTTGTTGCTGTTGTTGTTGTAATTGTAACAATCTTTGCTTTTGTGCTAATGCTTGTTGTTGTTGCTGTTGTTGTTGTATAGGTGTTAAATTGGATGAATTATTAGATGAAAATTGTGATCTATTGGTCAAATTTTGTGTTAATTGAACTTCTTTCATCTTTTCTTTATTTATTCTCCATTGTTCAATAAATCTCAGTCTTGCAAATTGACCAACTGTATCAGATGTTGGATCATTAGGTAAGTTAGATTTATCATTCATTATTAACATTGATCTTTCATATTCTGAACCTTGATGTGGTAAATCTTCATGTAATTCTTTAAATGGTTTAAAAGCTTTTGAATTTGGATCTTTTGATTCTAATCTATGATTATGAATAACTTTACCAGTCTCTTTATTGATTTTTGGGAATTCAGATTTTGGAATTGTAAATTTTGAATTAAATGGATTTACAGGTATTGATAAATCTAATTTTCTCTTTGTTAAACTTAAAATTTCTGATTCCATATTTACACCTAATGAATCACTAAATCTTTGTAATGCTGAATCTGTTTGATATAATAAATCATAAAATAATGATAATTGTGTTGGTTTTAATAATGTTTTAAATGATCTTGGAATACTTTTTGTCTCTGTTTTCTTTAATTCTTGATTAAATGTTTCAACTTCAATTGATTTTCTATGATCATAAACTTTTAAAATTATACAACCTTCATAAAATTTTATACCTGCATCTCTTAATACTTCTACAATAGCATGAGGAATTTCTTCTCTTGCAACATATTCTAAAAATTCTTTAACTAATGAACTATTTTTGGATAATATACCATCTTGTAAACCAAATCTATAATGATTTTCATGAATATGAAACTCTAATGATGGTGGCTGAGAATCATATTTCTCTAATATTTCATCACTTTCTTCAACAAAATCATATGTTTTACCTGATAAAGATGGGAAACCATGTTGATTACCATTTAAATAAGCTTGTGATTGACGTTGTTGATGTTGTTGTTGTATTGCCTGCTTTTTTTGTGCATGTACTTGTGCAGCAGCTTGAGCTTGTGCTGCTGAATGTCCACGAGTATGATGAGCAGCTGCTGAACCTGCTGTTATATTTGCTGCATTATTTGAATTTATTGATGTATTAGCAGTATCTGGTTTAGCAAGACTAGCATTAGCAGAAGCAGGTGAATTACCATTCACACTCATCCCAATAGAGTTTACAGGAAGACCTGTACGAACATTGATAGCCATGGGACCTGTTTGTGGTTGATTAACAGGTATACCAGCTCTCATTTCGTTATATGATCTTTTATAATTGTTATCTGTCATAAGTATTATAGAAGAGTCAGGGAACACAAGAATTGATAGAAGAGCTGTATTGAAATTGAATAATAAAATATCAGTAAATAAATAAACAAGTAGATATGGGAAATTAATGGTTTGATATTATTAATGCTCTCTATAACACTATGCAATTCTGGTTTTATATGCTTATTTGTATTTTGAAGTAAATTGTTTGTTCTCTTTTTTGAAAATCAACAGGAAATGAGGCGGGCACTCAAACTAAAAATTTGAAGAATTTGGAGGGATTCAACAGTCAATTTTTGAAGGTTTAACTTTAAGAAAGTGTTCAAAATTGAGGATAAACATACTGGTAGAGTTAAAGGTTTTTATTGATACCTTATTTACCTTATGACCTTAACAAAGTTTTTATTTGTTGATCATATTCTGAAATCTCGATATTGAAGAAGTCCCCCAGTATTTAAGAGAAATAAAACACAACTTTTTTAATATCTTTTAAAGAAAGAACCAAATTTTGAAGAAAGAATTATATAATAGAATATATTATCAATATATAAACACGATTATAACCTCATTATTCCTGCAATTGACCTTTAGAAACGCGACTTTTACCAAAATAGTTCAATAGGGTAACGGGCCAGTACACCTGCGCCAATTTTTTTATACTGTGTTATTAAACAAATCAAACGTTACTTTGTTTTGTTTGATTCGATTCGATAATTATACTTCATCTACTTCTCCATTCCAATCAGCTTATTCTTTCCAAATCTAGGATTCTAGTTTAACTAATCAATACTCATATTCTGTTACCTGCAATTCTACCTAACAAGATGAGTGACGATTTAGAAATTATAACGATTGACTCAAATAGTGATCAAGAAGGTTCAAATATAGCTTCAAGACGTCGTACCAGGAAAGCAAAAACTGATCAAACTGCTAATAATGATCCTAAAACTACTTCTGGACCAGCTACATCAACAACTTCTACAGATAGTACTGAAAATAAAAAGAAATCAACTTCTTCTACCCAATCAAATACCAAGGATACTGTATTAGATGTAAGTGACAGTGATGATGATGAAATAAAACAACTCAATCTAAGAAACAAAACTAGTGATACTGACAGCAATAAGAAGAAGGTAACCGCTAAAAGTAACAATAAAGCAGATGAAGAAGATGATACTCCTACATTAATTTCAATAGAAAAAACACATATTAGAAGATCTAGTAGAAACAATTCTTCAACAAGTCTGAAGAGAAGTTTAAATAGTACCAATAACAGCAGTACCAGCTTAAATACCTCCAATACTGCAAATAACACTCCAAATTCAGATATACAACCACCACCAGTAAAGAAGGCTAGAACAAGAAAACCTAAAGATGAAACTCAAAAAGATACTGATGCTAAACAAAAATTATCTGATGCAAAAGCAAAATTACCTGATACAAAAGCAAAATTAAAAGTAGAGAAAGTGAAAGATACAAAAGATGATAATTCTAGTGTTACTGATAAGAAAGTAACAAATGCAACAGTGAATAAAAGCACAACTAAATCAACTGATACTTCAGCATTAAAAACAAAAAAGAAGATTACAATTGAATCACTCACTGATTCCAACACCACTACAACTACTCCAACAGTTACAAAAAAGGTCGTCAAACAAACAAAACCAAAGAAATCAACTTCTATTCAACCAAAGGTCAATGTTGCTATTCAGATGAAAGAACCCACTGTATCTAATACTACTTCAATATTTAGCATGGCAAAAAATTCTATTGGAGGTATTTTATCATTAGCAGGGAAATCTTCAAGTCCAAAAATACCAATTCAAACAACAGCATCAAATAATACAGCTAAATCATCACCCTCAGTTTCACCTACACTTCTATCTTCAACTCCAGCTACTACAACCACAACTGCTAATGTTGTACCAGTTAAATCAACTGTTTCAGCCCCAAAGAATGTGACTACTACAACTGCTACTACATCTGTTACAAAGAAGGTACAAGTCTTAACATCAAATAACGCTAAACCTATTAGTACATCACCATCTGTTTCTAATAAGATATCTGCTTTACTGAATAGTGATGATGCTCCACCAGCTTTACAACCACTTGAAGCACCTAGACCACTTATAGTTACACCAATTTTAAAATCATCTGTTGAACCACCTGGTGGAATAGTAATGGTTGAATATAATCCTCAATTTCACAAGGCCACAAAACCAAAAACCACCACAACTAAACCAAAACCAAAGTCAACTGCAACTAAATCAACCACTTCAAATACCACTGGAACAGAGTCAACTAAAACTTCCACTAAACCAAA
The DNA here is from genome assembly GCA_030563805.1 of Ruyongia namnaoensis. Classification (NCBI taxonomy): domain Eukaryota; kingdom Fungi; phylum Ascomycota; class Saccharomycetes; order Phaffomycetales; family Wickerhamomycetaceae; genus Ruyongia; species Ruyongia namnaoensis. Next base: position 236,789 of record JAJMKA010000005.1, read on the forward strand.
AACCGCTTCAAATGGTACCACAACAACTTCAAACTCAAAAAGTAAAGCTAAATCACCAACTCCTCCAAATTCTGAAAAAACTGTTCCAGTACCTCCTGTTTTAACAGCTGATCAAAAAGCTAATCAAGAGCTAAAAGTTTTAGCACCATCAAATGCTCAACCTTCTATTGTTGAAATTCCACAACCAGGAAGAAATTCAGACCCTATAATTTCAATTCATATTCCATTATCTAAAAATCTTGATGAACCAACACAAATGGTTTTCAATGTTCTGAGACTAACTGAAGAGAAATATGGAACTGCAAAACTTGTTAATGATATTGATGACGATGATGATATGGATGATGAAGATATGGAGGACGAAGAAGAAGATGGTACTGCAAATCAACAATCCAAAGAAAATAAGGAACCTAAAGAACCAGTTGATGGTCGTAAATCACGTAAAGGTAAACCAAATATTGGACAATATGATAAGTATGATCCATTTATTGATGATTCTGAAATGTTATGGGAAGAAGAAAGAGTTAGTACAAAGGATGGTTTTTTTATCTTTTATGGTCCTCTAGTTACTGAAGGTGAAGATGCTAAGATTGAAAAGGTTAATTCTAATAAAAAACCAAAGAGAAGAGTCGCCAATACAACAAATAGAAGAATTACAAAGACTCCAACTCCAAGTTCTGCTCCTTCATCAACTACAAACAATGCTGCTAGCACCACTTCAAATTCTAATGCTCCACCAGCACCAAGTACAAAAACAATTACAACTACACAGTCCAAAGCACCAACTATTAATAATCTTATTGATACCAGTATTCCAGCAAATACAACTGCTGCAAAACCATAAACTCTTTGTTTTTCTTTAAAGCTTTTAATATTCCTGTTATATAAAATTTAAAATTAAATATATCTATTTACATTATTTTTATGGAACAAATTAACTTTATGTATTAAATATTATGAATCTCAAGTTGTATTATTTATGTATATGATTTATAACAGCTGTAAAAAACAATAAAATTGTTGGTGATCTATATATATAGTTGATCACCAAATTAAAAGGCAAAAATGAATCTAAAAAAAAAGAGCAATAAAATAAACTAAACTCTTGACTTTAAAGATTCAAGAGCTAATGTAATTAAATCCAAATTAACTTCTTCATTAATCTCTTCTCTATTAACCTTTTCTAATTCAGAGTTATATAACTCAATTAAAATTAATAAATATTCTTTATTATATTTTGAACTAATTCCAATTAAGAAATTTGCAATTGTTAATAACATTTTGAAATTTGTTACTGACAAATCTTCAAATAATGAAAGTATATTTGAGATTAATACTTCATTTATTTCTTCAATTCTATTAGTGTTTAAAGTGATGAAAGTTCTTGCTGGTAATGAAGGTGGAGCTGGAGCTGGTGTTGAATCTGTTTCTTTATCTTTATCACTAGATCCTAAATTCAATTTATTTAATTGTTCTGTAATTTGACAAACTCTTGGTCTTATTATTAAATCTTTTAAGATATTTAGAATTGCCATTTTAGAGTTATTGAATGGACAATCAATTAAACTATCAATCAAAAATTTATATGCAATATCTTCACTAACTAAACCTAAAGTTTTAGCTAATAAAGTATAGATATTTAATCTATAAACAGGATTTTCATGCATTGAACAAACAAAAATTAAGATTTGAAGATAGAAAACAATTTGTTCTTGTGGAATTGATTCAAAATCTTTTGGAGTAGCAGTATATATTGTAATCCAATTCCAAAATAATACACCATCTAAAAGACCAATTGGTATTTTATTTGTTAACATAATTGGTGATAAAAATCTTAAAGTCATTGCAACAGATTCATTAACAGTAATTTTAAATAAATGATTTTCTTCAAAAGTGAAATGAGTAGCTAAATAAAGAACACCAGCATTTGAATATTGAATTTTTTCACCAGTATATAAATTTGAAACTCTATCATTAACTGATATTTTTAAAATATTTTGAATCTTTGTATCAGTATTTATACCATCAACATTTTTAAATAAATTAACTGAATCTGATTTTAATTTGTCAAATTCATTAATTATACTAATATCATAAGAATTTGCTAATTGTGTTAATCTTGATAATAATATCATTGCATCTGAATCATTATCTTCACGCATACCAAAAATTGGTTCTTTCTTTTTGAAACGATTAAATATTAAAATTGAATAATGTAATGAATAACTATTACAAACAATACCAACTGTTTGAGTTATAAAACTTGAAATTAATTGCCTTTGTAAATATTGTTCATCTTCTAGAATTTTATCTAAATCTTCTTTTGTACCTTCAGGATTTTCTGGTAACATTGGAGGAATATAATCTCTTGCAAATGTATATAATCTTCTTAATATGAAGACTAAATTTGAAGTTTGACCTCTACTTAAACTAAAAGTAAATAATTTTAATAATGCTGTTGTAGCCATAACTAAAAATCTTGATGGATAAAGAGTTGTAATTCTTTTTAATGAAGTTGATAATAATTCAAACATGACATGAATCTTAATTTGATATATTTTGATTAATTGATTTTGATTCATTGATTTAATTGAAGCATTTGGTAAATGACATTTCTTTAGTAATTCTGATGATTCCAGATCATCTGTATATTCCGAATTTCTTTTGAAGTCGATAAGGTATTGTTTAACAAATTCTTCAGAAGGTTCAGGTTCAGTTTCATTGACTTGAAGAGTCTCTGTACTATCAGCGACTTCTGATTCTTCTTCTTCATCATCTTCACTTTCATCGTCTTCATCATCTTCTTCACCATGTTGTAACATGCTTTCCATAGGAGTGCAACCAACTGAATCAATTAATTCTGTAGCCTTTAACAACAATTCTTTTGGATTACAAGTTCTTGAGATAAGATCAAATAAAGCCATTAAAGGTTTGATTGTATAAGTACTTCTCAATAAACTTCTATTGAAAGTATAATCATATAATTCGAAATATTTTAATAATAATTCAGGTAAATCCCAACCAATTTCAATCAATAATTTCTCATTATTTTGAAAGATTGTAAGTAAAGTTTTAATAATCTTTGACTTTTCCAAATCATTGAATCTTGAAGCATTTGATAGGTAGACATCTAATAGAGTAGCATAAGTGATATAATCTTCATCAGTCTAAATATATATATTGTGTTAGTAAATATTAAATTTTTGTTGGGATCTCAAGTAGCAAAATAGAGAGTAGCGGTATAATTCCCTCTATCTCCTTCAAACGTTGCTCAATTTTCCCCAGAATTGGGAGGGATGGTAGGTCATTACTTACTTTGATGTCTTCAATAGCCTTAGTGATGTTCTCACAAATTGTGTCTACACTCAACAAATTTGGACTCATTTTCTCTGTTTTTTAAAGTTATAAAAAATGGGTTGAAGTCAATTTCTACTTTATTTTTTTTTGGTTAAGAAACTTTTTTTTTTTTTTTTTTGTAGGATTTTTTTCTTTATTTTGGGTTTTTTTAATGGTTAGGAGCACTTATAAAATAAATAGATGAGTCAAACTACAATTGAAGAGAGGTATAGATGTATAGTTATAATATTAGGTAATTAATTACACATTTCAAATATATATAATGTGTTTTGTTTTATTTTGAATTGAAAAAAAGGGAGTGAGATTAGATCTTAGTAGCAGCCCAAACATCTTGAACACCCAAGAATGAAGTTAAAGTACCAGCTAAACCAATAGCAGATTCATCAAAGTTTAAGAATTTCAAATTGTTTAGAACAACAAAGAAATCAGAAGAATCCCAAATCAATCTTCTTGTAGCATTATATTGTTCTAATTCTAAAGGTTTTGATTTTTCTAATTTTTCATCAGATGGAATTGATTTTAATTTTGATGAAACAACAGCTAATTTTCTTAAATCATTAATTAAACCAGCTAATAAACCAACAAACCAAAACCAATTAGCCAACTTTGGAGCTTTTGGATAAGTCTTTGTTGAAATAAGACCTAACATTTTAAACCAAGCAATTGAATCTAAAGTTAAATAACCAAAGTAAGCAGCATTTTTAAGAATAACTGTTAATCTAATAATTGGATCAGATAATTTATTATCATAAGCTTTAGAACCATCAACTAAATGATTTAAAGGTTTTAAAAATCTTAAAGCCTTTCTAATAAAACCTGCTTGATTTTGTAAATTTTTTAATAATTTTGCAGTTTCTAAAGAATAACCTTTTTGTGCAAGGTAGAAACTTAAAAATCTTGTCCAATATTGAATTAAACGTAATGATTTTTCACGACCAGCGGTAGAATCTAAGTATTTGATTAATTTCAAAAGAGTTGGATGGTAAACAACAGTATCAAGAACCATTTTTAATATTTTAGTTATTTATTTGAAAAGGAGAGTATAAAAAAAAGAGAAAATTCCCCAGTTTTATAAAAATATTTTAAAAATTTTTTTCGTGTCGAAAACTCGGCGGCTCTCGGATTGAGGGAAAGATTCGGGTTTTTCTTACATCTGGACACCTCTTATTTACTTTTAATACTTTTAATACTTTTATTTATTTATTTACTTTTAAATACTCTTCTATATCAACACTACACATCTAAGCAACAATGTCACGGGCATACTCTCTACTCTTTTGTAATAATAATTGATCAGCCAATACTAAGGCAGCCATACTTTCAACAATTGGAATAGCTCTTGGTGTAACACTTGGATCATGTCTACCTTTAGCAGCTAAAACACCTTCCTTACCTTCATAGGTAACAGTGTTTTGTTCTTGACCAATAGTGGCAACTGATTTGAATGCAACTGAGAAGTAAATATGTTCACCATTTGAAATACCACCTTGAATACCAGCAGAATTATTTGTCTTTGTTCTTAATCTATTAGTAGTTTCATCATAATAGAAACAATCATTATGTTTAGAACCTGGAATTGAAATACCTTGGAAACCTGAACCAATTTCAAAACCTTTAGTAGCTGGTAATGATAACATAGCATGTGCTAATTCAGCTTCTAATTTATCAAAAACTGGTTCACCAAGACCAATTGGAACATTACGAATAACACATGTAACAATACCACCAATAGAATCTTTAGCATCTCTATATTTTTCAATTTCTTTAACCATTACTTCAGCAACTTCTGGATCTGGACAACGAATTGGACCAGCTTCATCAACTTGTTCTCTTGTAATAGTATTTAATAATTCTAAAAATTTTGGATCTTGAGTATCTCTATTCATCTTTGCTGAACCAACTTGTGATACAAAGGCAACAATTTCAACATTATTGGCCTTCTTTAAGAATTTTTCAGCAATAGCACCTGCAGCAACTCTACCAATAGTTTCTCTAGCTGATGATCTACCACCACCTGAACTAGCTTTAGTACCATATTTAGATAAATAAGTGTAATCAGCATGTGATGGTCTTGGGTATAAATCAGTTTCACTATAATCATGAGGTCTTTGATCTTCATTTTGAACTAACATACCAATTGGAGTACCTAAAGTTTTACCAAATTCAGTACCTGATTGAATAAATACTTTATCTTTTTCATTTCTTGGAGTTGATAATTTTGATTGACCAGGTCTTCTTCTTGTAAGTTGAGGTTGAATATCTTCTTCAGTTAATTCCATTCCTGGTGGAACACCATCAACAATACAACCAACTGATTTACAATGTGATTCACCGTAAGTTGTAACTCTGAATAATCTACCAAAAGTTGACATTTTTCTTTCTTC